>JAMKCH010013958.1:0-24798 GCA_023653785.1 Ophioderma brevispina | reverse complement strand
AGGTGCTGGGAATAAATAGATTCCGATTGTGGTCCTAAAAGTGGTCATTTGCGAAAGAACAAAAGTTGCCTTCAAGACTGATAAGATTCCCATATATATATATATATATATATAGGTCATCTGATCATCTGATGATACTGAAGTAGTGGTGGAAAATTAGCCAGTTGGCATCCCGGCGGGAGTGTCATGCATAGTGTGATTTAGGCTTACAAGTACATTCAAAGGTTTTAACACGTTGACCGCCGCCACTGATGGTTTTAACCTTTGATCTATGTGTCGTATTGTCGACATTAGCTCCTATGATTTGGCCCTATAAGGCTGATGTGCAATTTTGTGAGCTATCGTCATTAAATGTTTCACATTTTTGATTCCGGTGTCTCCGACTCCTTGGTCCCTCCTCCTGGATCGAGATTGTCGAAAACAACAATTATAGGTGGAGTGAGTGGTGTGTGAGTTTTTTTTCTATGCAATTTAAAAAATAAAAAAAAAACATGGTTGTTCGTTTATAAATCACAATGGCTAAAGTTGTCAACTTACGAGCAAAATCTAGGATCATTTGTTTTAAATCTCTGTAGCGCTGACTTGTCAAATAGCCGGCTACATGCAGAACTCGATATTGTTAAATTTTAGATTTAATATTAAAATAATTAACTTTGACGAGGTTTTTAACATGAACGCACTAAATTAGTGCATTCGTGTATCCATCACCCTTATGAACCATTTCACATTCATCCTTCATCTCACGCTTGTGACATTAATTTTGAAGCGAAAAATCTTAAATGAGTCTAGTTCAATATTTTGTATGCAATCACGACAGGTGACTATGGGCAATTCAGATTAGGAACAGAACAACGTTTATGCATGGGCGCTCAGCAGGAAAAGGTGTAGAGTATATTTTTTCTTGGACTTCGAATTTACCTGACGTTTGTACACTCTCCCGTACCATACACTGTGTCAAGTTTTATATTTAAAATAGTTTATTGCAATGGGGAGCACAGTTTTTACCCACTAAATTGATTTCCTCTGATTTAATCTTTTCTTCGTTTCCAGAATACATTACCTAATTTTGCAAGGACCATGCAGTAACTTGTATTGCTCTAATGTGAATGACCTCAGCTCCCACTCCCGGAATTAACGGAAATTCGCGGGCCCCCCCCGTTTCCTAATTAGAAAATATTTCGCCAGTGGCTGAAACGTCAATTTAATGTGAATCCTTATAAGCTCGAATTCAAAGATGAAATTGGGTTCACTTAATGCTTCCTAAATATGCTAAGCTTAGGATGAATTTGTGAAACTGTATAAGGGTCTTAAATTACCCTCGAAACAATGGGCTATTGCAACTGCAGTGTCAATAGTTTTCTTGTGGCTCAACCTGCCTCCAGAACAACCCAAGCATGCAGAAGAATCCAAAGGAATCACCTGTAGAATAGCTGAAATGTTATGTGAACCAGGTGCATGCTTTGTATTCCTCGCATGCTTGGATGATCTGAGGACAAACCAAATTCCATTCATATAATTTACCTTCCGTCAAGGCCCTATCAAAGGTGAATTCATATTTTGGTAAACCATGTTAAGTGGCATGATATTTTTTTTTGTTGATATGTAGGTCATAAGGATGTCGTGTCCGGATTAACTATGTAGATCTACTTCTTTAAAAAACTGAATCCATTATTAGCATTGGGGAGGTATTCATTTGGATATGTCAGCCTATTGACTCGTCACACTTTGGTAGCACAAGGTGTCCTTTGGGAATATCGTATTGTCTGGGGTCTGATAATCGGATTCACAATTTATTTAAGTCACCCATTGTCAGCAGCAGGTGTGCTGTTGATGGTCCTGTATTGTCTATGGAGTTCCTGATATGGCATTGCACACTTGGACCGTATTGACAAGTCACCCCTTGTCACAGCAGGTTGCTTGGAATGTCTGCTGGTCGCGCTGATATTCGGTTGCACTGCTGTATGTTGGCGTATTGAAAGTCACCTATCACATCTATTGTCACAACAGGTGTATTGAATGTATGCATTGTATTGGGTTATGATTTCAATGCTCTCACTGTATAATCCGATTAAATGACTAGTGCCTTGCACCTCTCACCGGCTTACACTGAACGTTGTTTTTTACAAGTGATACCAAGCTTTACAAAAAAGGCGGTCTTCCATCAGTTAGTTTCACTATTAGAAGTCGTGTGCCACACGGTCCGGACTTAGTCATCACTTAATCCGGTAATTAACTCTGGTCGGTATTACTTCCGACTTAAAGTTGCGTGTGGACGCCGCACTGATCGGATTCTAAATCCTGTCGGTATTACTAATCGACTTTAAATTTTGTCCGTGGTGACGCGCATCTACGGTATTAGCGCTTAGGATCCGACATAACTTTAAGTCCGATAAACTTATTACCGGTACTACTGACCGTAAGTGGTTCAGGGGAACTGGCATCGGAGTATACAAAGAACGGTTAGAATAATGATTAAAATATGAAAGAACTTGTGAAACATCGTTACTTATCGAATCTTTTTTATTCCTGGCACAGGAACCTAAACAACCGTTGAAAACTCTCACAATGACCATTTAAATGGTAATTAATGGCAAAATCGTTCATTTTGGTGAAAAAGATACTTTCTCTGTGACACCCAATCAAAGTATGTCCGTCTGTGATGAAAAAGTGTCCGTCTGTCATGAATTTCAATTTCAATTTGGTGAAGATAAATTTAATTGATTTAAACTTCATTCACACGGAGTGCAGGTCAACGATTTCAGTCGTGTTTTGTTTTTTCTAATTTCTGACCTGCTAAGGCATAAACCACTTTGTACAACTCTTTTTGTCATCACGTATGGACAATTTTGCATCAAAGTGCTAAAATCGTGTGACAGAACTATTTCTATAGAAATATTTTCTAATAGTTTTTGTGTTTCCTTAGAATAGATTTTCAAGCTTAATAATAAACAAAACCTTAAGAAAATGTGAAGTAAAAAAACTAAGACCAAATTAATTATAGTGAAAAAAAGTCAGTCTGTGATGTTGTTTTTTACACCTCCGTTACAAAATGGCTGATCCAAAGGTCTCCACCCTTGTAACTTTTCAACCATGGTCCTCCAAGTAACGTGAGATATTAGGATAATCTTGAAAGTGATTTCAACACAAAATCTGAAAATTAAATCTTCAACTTGATGCTATTTATGTACATTCGACACAATGCAGAATGCTGAGTGGCTGTCATCAGGGGCGTAAGCGGAACTTAGACCTCTAGTCAAGGTAGGGCAAGACGACCTGTAGGGATTTCCCCCTTGCAGTTGACGGGCCACAGATAAAATTTCCCCAAGAATCAGTGGCGTATCCGGATTTTGGAAACCATAATGTAAGATTTGGGAAACGTTTAATGACGTTTAACGCTTGCCGGCTGACTTATTCTTTGAGTCGCAAATTGAGACGGTTTGTCAGCTCTGCATGCGTACATCATAACAGCAAACCAACGGCTTTTCTCCCTGGCTCTCCTCTTCTCTTTACCCGTTCCTCGTTTTTCCTCCCACTTTTTTCTCCATTGCCTTCAAAATTTCTCCCCATTTTTTTTCCAAGGGTGCATGAGTCGCCACTTCGCCCACCACCGACTAACGCCGCTGCTTTCCGTGCTTTACTTTCAGAAAAGATGGATAATGCCACGTTAATCCGATAGTTTAGGATAGAAACGCGTCACACGTACTTACTAATTATCCGGTCATAAAGTTACGACGGGACTTAACACTTGCTTTCTCGGCATTAAATTCGTCGGACTTAAGACTAGTTAGGTCCGATAGAGTTACATCCGACCGCGTCCACACGGCAAATTTATATCCAAACACTAAAACCGATCAATTTAGGTCGGGTATTAAGTGACTTATGTATGACGACAGCATGTGGAGGTGTGGGAGATTAAAATAGGGTACAATAGGCGTGAGGGGAATTAGTGGATTTGTTTTTTTAATTCCATCGGATTAGTTATACCGGTAGAACTACACGTGTGGACAAGACTTTAGTATACTACCTAATCTACTATGAACAATGGTATAGATTCCATCACCATAACTCAGCCACATCCTGATGGCGAGGCTGGAGTCGGTCGAAACCGTGTTTTCAGTGTTTTAGCAACGGTTGAAAGCGAGTGCACAAAGGTCATTGGACCGCAAAATTATTCAGATGGTTAGGGTAACAAAAGTTATAAATGAGTAATTTGTACCCAATTGTGTACACAGAGCTGGGCCGTGGGCTTTGTGTAGCTCTGTGTTGCTCTTTCAATACCTTCACATAATGAGGAGCTAGCTCAGACAGCAGAGGAATCTATAGTTCTTTTGCTTTCCTCCAGTAAGTAACGTCATGTAGTAGTCGCATGATTAAATCGTAAGCGCAGTTGATCGAACGCTGTGTTTAAAAAGACGGTGCCGCAAAAATGCACACAAAACAGTTGTCTGAACCGGTCGTCACTGGACCGAGGAAGGTAAATGAAGTATTTTTTAGTATAAATAATTCACATGTCAAAATAATTTTTCAATTCAGCAAATAATATTTATATAGTGACTTGTCTTACTAAAACAGCCAACTAACCAAACCAACAGGAAGAAACAACACAAACAAAAACAAACCAACCAAGTTTTATTACGGATTTCCACCTTCCTTAAAAAACAATACATGGGTAACATTATTTCTTTGCAGTGAATAAATGCTTTAAAAAAATAAACGTATTTAAATCCCCCAAATTGTCATAAGTAATGAAGGTGTCTTATGAGGGTTCTTTCTGAAAATTACTTATTATATATAGGTCAGAAGGCTTCAGCAGAAACTGTATCTTTTTTCCGCGATGAAGGTGCAATTGAGCCTTGGAGGACTTCCCCTGAATTTACACATTCCCTAGCAATGTTGACTAGTTAACTATTACCGTAGATGACACACGTTGACAAATGAACGTTGTTATTGGAAATGAAGTCATAGAAGCGAAAATTTATTTTCGTTGTTGTAGCACAAAATGTAAGCTAAAACAAATAAAAATATGACTGTAACAGGTGCAAAAGAGGAGGCGGGTTTGAAATGCTGGATCTGTATTCACTATTTCAAGAATAGTCGTGAATAAAATGACAGACTCCGGTCAAATTAATAAAAATATGAAGACCTCTGAAAACCAAAAAAAGTTCTTCAGTCATCGCGTCATGACCGTCAGAAGATTTATAATCATGTGGTTTTAAAAATCAAAGCAAAACAAAACTAAGCAAACACAAATCAAGATCCATCTTAGTAGTCCCCAACCTGGCTAAAAATCATTTTTAGAATGACATCTGGAATATTCTTTGAAATATTTCTGTCTATCCATCTCTTTTTTAAAGGAGGACATAAAGCTCGTTATTGTGTTAATATTACTTATTCAAGCTATCCAGGTATCAGAATTGTATGCTTAGGGGTAGAGTTCGGAAAATATGATGTCTCTGGTAAAAAGTATAGTGTGATTGTACTGGGTTAATTTGCAACTTGTGAATTAAAATTCATTACGGTTTGTGTTTTCCGTTAACGTTGCAGTTATCTTTGAAAGCGTTTCAATTGCATTGAGAGGCAAAATCTTCAACCTAATTCAGTATTAACCGTGAATGATCGACAGATCGCCTGAAACATATAACTGAGATAGTGAAGCCTTCGTTGGTGGCGATACATTACAAAGACCTTTCCGTCAAACCTTTTTTCAATGGTTATAGGTGCCTCTAAATTTTTAATCCTGATCGTAAACTTATCTTTTGGGTATCCCGCCTCCAACTTCCAAGATTTCCAAGAACAAGAACGCTCAGTCCGCAAGTAATGGCCTTCATTGTAGATAAGCGCAAGTTGTGATAGGAATGGGATACATTTTGTGAGCTCATGCATCATGTTTTGATTGAGTGTTGAAATGTTACCAGGATTCACTTATAGATGCTTGTTATATTAAAATCCTTCTATCACGATATCTCTAGGCAACACTGTTGCGATGATGACACAACCAAGAAACTTAATATGATAATTAATGTAAACATATAAGTAAAACCTATTTTGAAAGGAAAGATCTGTGGATTACATTCAAGATATCATCACTAAAATATAAGAAAGGATGCTCTTGTCATTTTCAATCATTTTGTTTACAAACCTTAGTGATGACAAGATAAAAAAATAAAGTACTTTAATTTTCATCGCGGTTGTCGTGATGACAGCTCAGTGTCAATTCTAATGCCAATCACAAAATCCAAGAATTGTGCAAGTACAAAAAATCGTTTAAAAACATGGAACTACATAACCGTAAGATTTTTTTCTAAATATTGGCCTACTGGTATGTAAAAGTTACAGAACTGTGCTGGAGAATCGAGAATATACGCTTTGTCTCATATGTGAGTCAATGACCAAATATCGTTCAAGGGTACTGTTTTCCATGGCATTTGTTTTTATTTTGCTCACAATATTACTCCTGTCGATTTGCTAATTATTTTTAACCTTTTCAACTCTGTTACAAGTCATTGTTTGTTTTGTTTTGTTCTGTTCTTTTTTTTTTAAGATGGCTTTGTAACTGACCTGCGAAAAATTGGTATGCCATCTCAAAAACAAATCTAAGACCAGTCTTTGGGCTGACTTAGAATATGGCCATGAAAATGCAGGTCTAATGATTGTTGATTGTTTTGTAAAATATTTTGAAGACAAAAATGATATATTTGCGACTAGAAAGGGTTGACAGAGTCATTAGTTGATCAGGTTAAAACTTTTCTTTTCTGTAGCCAAAGTTGCAAATAGAGGTAACTATGTCGATATTTGTATATCCATAGTCAAAATCTGAACTAGTCTTTGGGGCCAATGTCCTTTTTAAAGGCATATTCCCTTGTTTCGTTATATCAGCGTATGGAAAATGTAGAACAGGTAATAAACACAAAAAGCAGACGTTATGCAAAAGACCTTGTTTGCTTACCATTTAACGTTCCATTGATACTTAAGTTTATTGCGAAACGCAATAAACTGATTTAACACCAAGAAATGTTTCCCGATCCCCCTGGGCCGGGTTGCCAGGTTTGCGTTTGCTTGGCAACCAATTGTGCTGCATCCTTTTGTCTTCTACAGCCAATCAGGATGTTGCTTTTTAGGAATGCCACTCGGCTTTCTTGGAAACGGTCACTTCGCTATTTGCCGCCGGGGAGTTTAGACGCTCTTTTGGGCATGTTTGAATTTATAAAATCTTCCCTCCCTCCCTCCCCAGCTCTTTTTCACACTTTTGTGGTTCTTTTGAAATTGAAATCCATTTATTTGGGAGGTTGTTTTGTATTTTTATTGAGTATTTGATGTGCGGGAAATTTAAGAAATTGGGTCATATGATGGATATGAACTTTCTCTAAAATTGATCATGTAGCATATATATATATTTAGATTAAAGGTGCGTGTTCCGATCGTCTTTGGGACCCCCCTGATTTACCCGGAAGTAGTATCGATTTTGATATCAGATGAAAGGTCGTATTTTTCTCATTGTCGTCCTGAAATTTGAGCCCTCAAATCCATTTCATTCCCAAGATATAAACAAAAAAACCGCGGTTTTAGTGGTTAACCACTTTATTAGCACGTATTGAATAGGGCTTTGCAACATGCATTATTGCGTCTACCATCAAAGCCGCAAGTTTGTTTCCCACGGTACTTGATGGAGTGTATGTGCAAGTGCCAGGCTCTCATATCAAGTAGAGAACACAATACACATGAATCGGAACAACCACCTTTAAATGAAATTGAATGGTAACTTAAATTAAGTTAGGTTATTGGATAGGTCAGTTCTTTAGGAATTGCGCATTCCCTTTAACTAGTTGTAACTTTGTATACAGGTATTCCAGTAAGGATCAAGGGTATAATATCATTGGATCGATACCTTTGCAAGTGGATGAGGATGGGAAACATCAGCGGCTTCGTAGATTACTGGTCGCTGAATACATATACATATGGATTTATAAATTGGGAAATAATGAAATTGTGGAAATTATAATTCCATTCTAACAGGAACTTAAAATATTAAGTTAGGCCATTTATTGATTGGACCTTCTTGGCATTTTGGTGAGGAGAGGGATCTTAGTGGTTTAGTATATGGCCGGCAACTGAGTGCTCTAGAATTGGAAAGAAATGGGAGAATATCGGAACATTTATTGTTGGAATAACTTGACTTTGGAATCGGGAATAAATAGGGGTGTCTAAACTCTGGCAAATATGGCCTCACAGGTCAATTTCATATTGTTACTGCGTTTCATTTATCGGGTGGTAAATATAAGTTTAAACAGTGGTACCAAAAGGTACTCAGAGCTTCCTGTATGTCCTGCAGAAGAAATCAAGGGGCGGTACAAGCTTTCCGATGACTCATAGTCTGGACGGCAGGCTGGAACGCGCCATGTCATGCTGGACCATACCACCGAGGGCTAGTTGATTTGACCCACGTCAGAGCAGACTGCATAGTTATGGCTATCATATCAAACTCGCATATTAGGTAAACCCAAAGGGATTAATGAGGACTTATAGACTGACCTTTTAATACGTGGGAGTACACAAACCCCGGGGGCCACTTTCAAAGTGGATAAGGATGTGTGAAACATGACTACAATGCACCCTAGATACGTATTTCCACCGACTAAAGACACACCGAATCAAGATTTTGTCGTTTGCTACCCTAAAACCCAAGTAAGGAATGCATTGATGATTTTGGTCTCCCTTCCCCCCTTTGGTTTCTATGCTTAATTCTGGGGTATTACTACCCTAAACACGTCGTCTACATCACAATTTCAGGGTTAAGAAAAAACATACCTTTTTCCACAATTTTGCTGTTTGTTGGAAAAAAGACCTTATACGCGTTTTCTTGTTCACGCATCAGATTACCTTAAATACCCCCCCCCCCCCACACACAAACGGGTATGCATATGATGTATGTCCGGCACTGAAAAACAGTCAACCATATTGCGTACTTCTACTTTATGAGGTATTCGATAATATAAGAAACATGACACCAATTATAACACATGTATTCGTCTGAGTTGATGGTCGTCAAACACCCCCCATTATATGACGGAATACGTTATGATCTATGCGTATATCAAAGATGACTAATATATGAAGTGCGATTTGGTGTCGCCCGTCGCAAACACTCACTTTTCCCAAGGGTTGATTCCGAGAGAGCAGTCAGTATGGAATTTGGTTGACTATCCATACTCGTCGTCGCAGATTTTCTCCGCGAAACTTTGGTTTCCTAGGCATCTAAAATCGGATTTTCACATAAATCTTGCCTCGCTGATGGAGGCGTCACTGAATAATTGCATTTGGCAATGGTCGAATAAAAATTTACAGAACTAAATGATAGGATTTGTCGTTTTGCATCTATATCGTTCATATGGCATGGCAGTCAAATAGTTTTAGTTGTCGATGCCGGCGCACACTAAGATTGCAGTTTGGTGCTTTAATCACCGAAAATATTTTTATTTCCAATAGTATTAGTTAAAAGGCAAATTATTCCCCACTGTCAAAACTAAACCCGTACAGATGCGTGCACTGCGTGACCTTTTACACGCGCGCGTAAACACTGGCGAGACGGACGCAATTATCGTTGATATTAGATAGGCAAACAAACTAATGATATGTTTTTTGCTACCAAACGCCCACTGGAATAAGATAAAATACATGAAATCACAGGGCGTGCTCGACCTAATGAGCAAACCGTAGGCCTAACTATGAACACTACGCATTGATATTGTGACGAACAGACACTAATAGACTTTTGTACACGACTATACATTACGCTGTATGCTTATACATATGATTATATGGTGACGACCAATAGAAACAATGTTCACTAATAAACCATTTGAAAACAAATGTTTGTAAACATTTAGGGCCCTGGTATCTTGAGCTATCATAGCATGGGGAATGCCCAAAAAAAGTATCAACGGCAACGTGTTGGCTTTTCATAGAATGGTCATTAGTATTTCACATTTCTTTTATTGTATTTCGGTGGGTTGCCAAAGGCAGGATGTTAACCAATCTTTACATTTGGATCTACTTTGTTGTTAATCTCGTGGACGCAAAGGTTCACGAAATCCATGTAAAGACCAACAAATGAGCCTTATTCCTCCTTTTGATTCAAAACTGAAGCTCTTTTGGCCTCAAATATGAAAGAAAGACTAAAACAGCTTTTAAGTGCATGTGGGTATTGTTAAACATTTCGATGCGAAGTCGTACTGCACTGGCGAAATATTCCTTAGAAGCTTTGGCTATATTATATTTTTCGTAGTTAGGGTTCCCAATATTAATAGGTATTAATAGGTTATTACAGCATCTTACATTGTCCAATTGGAACACCGTTTACATTATCCCAGAAAGTTCAATGATGACCATCATTGGAACTACTACATGGTGCAATCTTTGTTTGCAAAACATAGCTTGTTGAATACATGCCCAATCTGTCTTATAAGTAGTTTTCTAGAAAAAGGTCTCCAAAACTTGTAAACACCACCCTACATTCGTCTCAATAGAGCACTAGGGGAATTCTATTTTTCCAATGCTTAATAAAACAAGGTACTTCCCTGCAAGAATATTTTTATATCAGAAACAAAAAATAAAATAAGTAATCTTAATCACAGATAGAGGACCAAAAGACACAATGCTTACAATACGTATCATTGTGCTGGCATGTGATTCAGATTGTGTTGATATACATGTACGTTGATAACAAACAGATACGATACAGTATACACTGAGGCCTAAAAAGACACAACATGTTTACAAAATTTCACTAGTCATGCTAGTGAAATACACCTGGACACAAACGTAGTCGGCATGTTTTTCGATCAGTATTGTGTCAAGTCAGACATTTTGAAAGTTTTTTTGAATATACATTTGTTGCCTAGGTCTTGCTCCTTTCATTTAACACCTCACTTGTAAAAAAAAAGCGTGCATGGCCGAGATAGAACGCCCGAAAGCGCAAACCCCCACAACCAAAAGTTGCAGTGTTTGATTTTTCAATGGGCATTGCAGTGTTTGGACACGAAACGTGTACCAAATCAAAGAGACCCTTAGTTTCCGAAACGTGGCACGCAAACATTCCGTAAGACGTCAAGTGAACAGTTTGGGACCAATCAGGAGAGATAGATCAGCGTTACGTGACGTTTAAGTACTACGTTTAGAAAACTAAGGGTTCTATCAATATTGCAAGTGGCTTTCTCGCGTGTGTTATAAAAAATCAATCACACGTATTATTGCGTTTACACACAGTGACCATTGTGAATGAAAAATAAAAAAAAAAGGCAACTTTTTGGTTTTGGGGGTTTGCGTCTTTCGGCGCTCTATCTCAGCCATTTGCACGTTTTTTTTACAAGCGAGGTGTAGATGAAAGACACAATCTGCTCGAAAGACATGCCGAGATCGATACTTTGGTGCCAGGTTGTTATTACAATTCTATAAGGTTTTGTTGTCAGTTGTCATCACGCTGTGTAAAACATCGTCTCAAATGTATGATGTCCTTTGTGAGTTCTTTGACAAAGCGAGAGTTCAGAATGCAGGTTTTAACTTGACATTTGGTTCGTCGTTTTTAGATGTGGACGTTTAGTTCACAAACAAATAACAAAACAAAAGATTTACAACAATATTTACATTTAGAAATCCTAAGACATATTTAAAGTTTTAAATGAGCAACTGTAATTTCAGAGATATTATTATTATCTCACCAATACATAAAATGTCAGATAGAAAACTTGTAATTTTCAGCTATGAAATGTATAGAATAGAACAACTAGGCGCAACCGAGTTATTTTACTAAAATAATGATGTCACCCGTGTGATATGACGCGATAGATACACGGCAGAGGCTAAAACAATACCTTTATTATCATTCTTTAACACCTTAATTCAAAATAAGAATATATTATAGTACATATTACTAAAAATTATGGTAGACTTTATCGTGCCTACCCAGCTTTGACGCGTACTCGCTGCACCGTGTGATATCGTGTCATATCACACACAGCTTGGAACTATCTCAAGTTTTTAAGAATAAGATATTCACTTACAGGGTCACAAGACTTTACGTGTATATTACAACTGGACGTTGTAATATAGAACTACGCACTTCAAATAATGAAATCCATTTGCTTAGGTAATTTGCATAAGTACAAGGAACTGGCTGATCTCAGCTATCATTTAGGATCCTTCAGGTCAAAGTCTTTCCGGGGACTGTTAGTCTTCAGGATTCACAACGATAAACTGGCCTCGTATATTGGTCCGTGAGGTTGCCGTCACTAGCCGTTGTCTTGTAGGTTAACGGACAGATCCCGGGAGTGAAACCAGGGCATTAGCAGTTTTCACATATTTTCACATGGATAAGTCGACTAAGAATAGGCCAAATGTAACCTCTTTTTAAGAGCAACAAAATCGATTAAAAGTGTGAATGAACAAAAAGGCTTTTGACATTTATTTTTCATCCTGTATTTTCATCAACTATATAACAACCCTGATGACAACATAAAGAAAAATACTGTACGAGTTTATTAGATAAACTAAGAAATGTTTGAGGCAAATTCAGACTCAACATGCTATTTTAAACACAATGTTTTATGTTGTTATTTGTTGTCAAGTGAGTCTTGGCGCTAACTACATAAGGATATTGTCAACCCCTGAATTATGTCCCGACTTTGATCTACAAAATGACTTATAAAGAAGGGCGTAACTAAAGGAAGAATAAATAATTCTAAACCTGTCCTTCCAAAATCCTAATAAATCAGTGCATTGATGAAGTTTTGTGACAGGAGTTTGGAATTAATCTTGGCTGACACTACAGGTAGCTTACGTTCCAAGACAGTTGGTCGCTGAATCGGCACAAAACGACATTGTAAACAAACAAAACATCGGTGTTTATTGGTCAAGTGTCAAATTGAAGATCTTCAAACACTAAAGTCTATATTGAAAAATCCAATTCATTAACCATGTGACCGATGGCGTAGTTAACACCACTCGTTAAAAACCAAGCTGCTGAATTTTGGAGTAAAACTACTCTTTTCAGTAGTATAATGTAACCGCTCAACTTAGAGAAAACTTTAAGGGCCATTGCCCGATCGCTAAATAGCTTCGTACCCAGGGACCCCAAATTTTACACCGGAATGGTCAATTTCGGTATCAGAAGAAAGCTATTATTTTTCTCACCTACCCTGTGAAATCTTTAGGGCTAAAAATGTTTTAGTTTGGGTTATGAGCACAAATATGCCCCATTTTGGTCGACCAATATAACTCTATGGGCTTACAAATCACGTTTTTAGGTCTCCCATCAAAACGGATTGAAATAATCGGCGCGAAATTTCATGATGGAGTTTTGAAGGTGAAGTCCGTCTCATCAATATGAAAATTTCATCTACGTAAATCGGCCATCCCCTTTTATACTCAAGTTGTTCTCCGACCCTTACTTTCTTCGGGTGGGAGTGAAAATTTGACCCATTTATGGGGGACAATCTGCCACTTGTGTAGAAAGGCACGAAATAAGATGGACGTTTCCAACATTGGATGATAAACTTACTAATAGAACTAACTGAAAGAGTTCCAATAGTATACAACACCACATGAGTTACACAATGATTAAGCTTACATTACAATTAACAATACGTGAACTTACAAACTTGATAACATGATATAAGACATGACGTAAAGGTTACCGGTGCAAATTATATGAACTTTTTTTTTCCCGGATCTCTATTATATCGTAAGGAAATTTTTAAGAAAAATGGTCATTTGAGCTCCTTGCAAACCTAAGAGCTTAAAACCTTATTCCACATCTACTTGGTGGCAATTCCATAATGTTGTATAATGCAAAACAAAATGACAGCACTCAAAAACCTTAAACATAAAAGCCATTATACCGGTACATGCTAAGTTCAATTGGAGAAAAATTTGAGCTGCATTAAAGATTTTACTACTTCAAATTTGTTACTTCAACAAGCCCATTTTAGTTCTCTTGATCTAGATCATAAGAATATTTGCATTATATATGACATTTTTTTCATGTTATTATTTAACCTGTTAATTTTTTCTAAACTGGTAAGGGTGAATCAAAAATTCTATTTTGTCTACGCTCCTCTAACCTAAACTTCATACTGTTTCTTGCTTATTAGTTTCCCTCACGTGTATCGCTTCGAAATCCATAAATTATTCCTCCTTGTTGCTAAAATCCCAGGTTTTCAGCTCGTCGTCCCAAAAATCCGCGATTTTCGACAGTTTTAACCGTCGCCCCTACATATAGCTTGATCATCATGGAATTACAAATATCACGTTAAATTTTTTAGAACATTTCAGAATAGTTTGTACTTTTTGGTTCGTGTTTATGCCGGAAATCCAAGCTTTTTTGGGAATCGGCTTTGGAAATCCGATTTGTTTTAAATTGAAATACGGCCTCTATAGGGGTTTGGCATTTATTTTCCTGAATAGCCCATAACCGCAAACTCTACTACTTTTAAATATTTCGATCATATAGTACAACACGGTTCTACTGTCATTTTGAGATACTTGCCTTTCAAGTCCGAAAGAAAGACATTTTACAGGAAGTCGACAAATTCGAATGTCAAAAGAAGCGGAAACAATCATTAGATACCATTCTCAAGCTATAATAAAATTGGAAATCTTACAATATCATTTCTCAAAGATTGCAAATATCCGTTTGTAACTATGCCAACGTTTTAATTTTAGAACTCCATATGTAACTGTTAATAACGAAGTCTTTGGATGACAGTGAAAATGAATTCAAGTTCGAAATTTAAATCAGTTCTTATCTCGCAGATTACCAAAAACAAACCGGGGGTCGTTTTTCGTGGTCATTTTACCGGGGTAGTAATTAACTATATATGGCCAGGCACACCACTAAAAGTGTCAAATGTGTTTTTAGTAGGCGATTCACTCTAAAAACGAGTTACCAACCTTCACTCCCGGTAGCAAAATTTTACTCGTTTGGAGATTGAACTCCATTACTTACCGCCCTGGTCATCGCTGTTGTCCGTTTGTCGTACAGTTTAAATACACTACTCCTTCAGTCCATAGTTTTTTTGTGAGTGTTTAAAATATTAAAAACCATTTGAGTTTGGCGATATAATGAGAAAGTATCGATCTTTCTGCGAGGTATATTATTTAAAGAAATTTATACTTGAAGCATTTAACAAAATCGACGAAATTGACCCCCCCCCCTCTCCCAGTGATTTTTTTGCAGTGCTGCTCGCTGAAAAACTAATTGCAGTTGTCTACTGACTGAATAGCACAGCAACCTCGGACTTTGTGTTGGCCTAGTATTGTCCCTTTAGATTGTCTAGAAAACTTGCCTACAACCAATAAAAGTACACGTATGTTTCCTGTTCTATAAACAACAATGTTTCAAATATTGCTCGCGGGTTCAAGGAGTATACTGGTCATTCGTCGTGCTTTCCTGTTAATTTCCACAATGGTGGTAACCTATCTGGCAGACGAACTAACCAGGACTTTTGAAAGCTAAACCTTCACACATTCGCCTCAATCAATTTCCTTTATATTATATTCTGAAAAGGCTGTATTTGGTTTCAAACCTTTGGCCTCCCAAACAACCTAGATTTGTAAGGTACGTATATGGTTATTTCATATTTATCCAAATGTGTTGCGAAATTCGCTGTTTCTACGAGCTTGGATTACTGTTTTAGAGAGACATTTTGAAGGTTTGAGAGGCGTACATGGTCACACAGGACGCATTTCAGCAAATAAAGAATGACCATTATACATGTTAGAATTTAACGAATTTCCAATCTTTGTTTAAATTCGTGCGGTTTTTAACAAGGAATCTAAACGAATAAGGATCGAAACGTTCAGGCCCATCCTTACAGTTTAGCTACACAGGAGAGCACTTGATGTGGAGAAGCATTTGGGTGTAACAGCATTTACTTATTTTGAGAAATCATTGTGATTTGAAAGAGCATGGGAAAGTAATTAATTAATTGTTTTTTTTTTTTTTTTTTTTTTATTGTATCACATTTAAAGTACATGAACAAAAGCATTTTAACTCACACACACAAAAAACTTACACATGCTACAGATGTACACACAGACACACACGCCACACACAAGGACAAAACACAACAAAACAACTACAAAGTTGGCCCCAACCAAGCTACACAATATTCACATTGTGAGTTCAATCAACTAAGACTAATGGGCTCTTGTGCGACATCACAGCATCATAAAAAATTATTTAGCAGATTTCAAAGTACGTGAGACTTGTACAAATATGGATGAAGGACGAGATTGATAACTTATAATGGGACCCCACCACCCCTCAGCGGGTCAAAGAAGAGATAGGCATTTGTTTAAGTGCCATCATAAAACATTGTGTCCATGGAAAGAAGTTCCTGGTACGAAATCGACTTAAATGGAAACTGACGCGACAGCCACACAATGGTATATTAAAATTGAAGAGCTTATGTCATTATTAGCCCAAGATACCAAAACCGTTTTGTGCCAATCTCCCAAACAAAGGCTGGGCATTTATTTCATTTTGACCAAATAAAAAACTTGTGTTATGTGTGTCTCAATACAAGAATGCTCCATTTCTCCAATGCTATGATATAAATGGTTTTGACGTGGTCAAAGGAAGTTATGATATAGATAAATCAATGAGATAGATGGCGTTCGTGATGAACATTAACCAGCGTGGAGGCGCTTAACATCGGTCGAGCGGCCGCAGGCCGAGAGACCGATGTAACCAAGTCAAGCGCGAAAGCTTGTTATTTTTACGAACGCAATCATAGCACATTGATTATATAGATACACTTAGAGTATAATTTAAAAATTAAATTTTTTAAAACAATATTTTTGGTTTTTTAAAAAAAACATGCTAAATATTTTTTTTTTTTAATTTTTTAGGTTTTTTCTTTTTTTAACAATTTAAAAACACTGTCCTTGTCACCGTATATTGACGATCGTTCCCCAATTCCAAATGGGTTTGTATGATTGCTCTGGCCATTAACCTTTGAGTGACTAAAGCTATTAAGTATTAAAGCGATAACTTGCCAATCGGTTTATTGATTATTGCTTGTGCTAAATACGAAGCCAAATATATCATGTTTTAAGTTATCCTTGAGTAAAATTTGAATGAAATAAATCAACCACGCCTTCGGATACAGACTATTTAACCCTATTCATCCTGAACGTATTGATTATTTCGTGCAGAAATTACAAAGAGTTTATCATTGTTTTTTAATTAACCACTTTATTTTAGTCCTAGCCATTTGAGTGCAATTGTATAGGGTTGAAGATGAAGACACAAAATAAACCAACTTGATTGGGACCGTCACTGTTATCGGTATATTTCTAAATTATGTCCGTATCTTTATGTGTATTGTGTGATGTCGACTTTTGTGGAAGCAGCATTTGATTCAAATGGAAATGACGGCGTCGGATGGGAGCTTCTCAGCTTGATCCCAAGAGGTTGAAGTGACTTAGTACACTGTTTTTTTTTTTTTTTGGGGGGGGGGGTACCCTCTATAATAACCCAGTGTTTTGCGTCAAATCTTAAATGTTCATGGAGTAGGTTTTGTTATTTGTTTTTAATTTTGTCTTTTTGCAATTACCCTAAAGGAATTGCAGTTCGGCATACCCTTTTAAAATGACAGTATGAAAAATCAAATATCTGAATATAATCATATATTTGCTGTGTAAAAATAATAAATTGTGTCATGTCATTATTTATGAGAAAGTTTTGATTGTAAACAATCATTTTTTAAGTTTATTTACAGGTAGCATACCGCCAATGTTTCGACAAAATATGTTGCTAGTTTTGACCCCATAGAATTTGTATCTTAAGTTTGCCATCAGTATTATACAGATCGCGCCGCTGTATTTAATTGTCAGGACATTGTATTTCTAGAACCATTACCGTGACCCGCGTGTTTAGTTGTGACCCGACTTCTAGTGTGGCCTGTTATTAAAAATAACAGCTTAGAGCTGTTTAAATAACGCCCGGTAGCCTTCGCGACCCCGATTCGTAGTAGATACCGCACGGAAAACAATAGATAACAAAAGAGGCTAGCACGAGAAGTGTTTATGTTCAAATAGCGTTTTCGGAAAAAATGGCGATCTTTCATCCCGACATTTCTTTGCTAACTACTCCGACTCCGCAATATATGATGTCAATGAATATAAACTTTTTTTTTTTACCCGAGGGCCATTAAAATAATTCCTCATACCACTCACAGCGAATAGATAAACCTGAAACTTTGTAAGAAGACTTCACTTACTTTGAACATCTACTATAAACACAATTTAATTAAACAAGTCAGAAAAAAAACGACCTCAATACTTCTACGCTAAATTGGAATAAACCCTTACCACCAACATCAAAGCCATGAAACCCCACATAGAAATCATTAGCCCGGATGCCAGCCAGTTTTCCTTAGAAAATATTACTATAGTTAGTTTTTTTTTGTGGATTTGGCTTCCTTAACCATCCATTATAAGAATTCAACTGCTGACAGTCCATCAGCTTTGAGCAATTTAATATTCGTAAAATAAAAAACAAAATGGCCGCCAACCCAAATGCCATATTTAGAGAAATTGTACCACGAAGGATGTGTTTTTCTTGTAAGCAGAGGAAAACAATATTTTATGTATTTATGGATGATATAAAAGATTACATAGATATATCTACAAGAGTTCACGATGGCGGTTTGAAATATCGAGATTGTGACACAAAACAAATGCGCCAAAATACCTATTTTGGAAATATCACCAACAAGGTTCTTTCGTAGTCCGCTAGTATAAGCCTGACAAATGTAATATGTTATGGATGACCACTTAACAGGGAACAAGCCATGTCTAGATTATATTATTCACAGAATATATTTCAAAATGGGCGAACCCCAAATACATCGCTTGCCAAGGGGCTCAAAGCATCACAATTGTAATTTAACGATTTTCTTTTTCTCAGTGACGGCTGAACAAATTAACAAGTTTGGTAAATGTGCCCTACTAGTCCAGATGCCATTTCCTGATTTTTGCTCTTGAAATGTTTTACTATGTTTTTTCCCACAGATTATAATGCTTTAGACAATCTAGTGATCAAACTGCTGAAGTCCTCAGATTTCGCGTTTTGAGTATTAGCGAAAAACAAAATGGCCGCCAAAGTACAATTCATTAATGAAAAATATCACTTTTTAAAAAGATCTATTGGTCCTACAAATATGTTTGTATGCCAAGATCTATGACAAAAAGTAGTTTCTAGTAGACCTGGAGGTCTCAATTTATACTTTTCGTGTATTTTACATTCCAGTTGTATAAAGATGGCATTTACTCAAAAATGCAACAACACAAGGGGGAACATGTTAAAACCCATGTGTAACAAGGGGACCACGTTAAAGGTGCCCAAACGTAGAAGAGAATGTCATTAGAGTTGCACGAAGATTGGCAAGATAATTATAAAACAACATCGTATATAGAGCCTAATCAGAGGCCTCTAGGCTGTTTCACAAAGAAAAAAGAGCAATTTATCCATATAAAGAGACAAAGCATATCTAAAATTTGACTGTGGAAAAAACAACTATGATATACATCAATTAAACACAATTTCAGTTTAAATTAAAGCGACAATTTACGTAGAAATTCAAACTTGATATATGTTACCAGAGATTGAAGAGGACGCCAACCCATTTACCTCCCATACTAAGAAGATATGGGGATGCACCTGCTCGTCAGCTGCGAGGAACCGTATGTATGTACCCCACAGCGACATCAGTAAGTCTTGATCTAAATGCGGCAGGCCACCATCAGGATTCACAGCCACACATTGTTATGGACAAACAAAGGCAACCACACTGACAGAGGCTAGAATGAATGTATGGACAACTAGAATTGGAAGGCCAGGAGCACATATCTATGCTGTTCATGACTAGATAGTCCTTTAACTTTGTACCAAAATATAACACAAACACGCGATATACCTAAGACGCTCTAGATGTCACCAAAGACAGCATCTCACAGCCCTGACATACGCAGATGATCTAGTTCTAACAGCCGAGCTGATATGTGGTGCACAAGATCTACTAAACATCGCTTGAGAAGCTGCATCTAAAGAACATCTAAAAGCAAAAAGACAAAATATGACCGTCATTGAGGAGGAAAATCTCAACCTGCACTAAAGACGGTACCCAAATCAAAGAGATCAGGGCCTTAAGTAAAACTTAAGTAACTGGGGAACTATGTTGCCGACAGCACGAAAACAAAGGACCTTCATGTCACACCAAAGGACAATCTTGAATTGCATGATGAAATCAAAAGCACCACTTGGTAATCTGCTATCGCCAATTCAACAGCTGAACTCGTTAGACCTCTGTGAGAGTATCATGTTAATGACCTGAGACTGGGACCATGAGGAAAGTGTTACCGGATAAACGGGATTGGCACCACACCCAGGCTTTTTATGCGAGTACAAATATATCAATGGCGTGATCCCCATGACCAAAGCACAGATATATGGAAAATATCCTTCCAATTTCATTTCTGTTGCCCAATGCAGAGTACGATTTGCCGGTCACTGTCATCGTTCGATTGATCCAATGTCGAATGGAGGGGTTACCATGCCCAAACAGCGTCGTTCGCCCCTTGAACTACATTGATGGGATTGCTCGAATCCGCAGGATCCATATGACATTCCCAACTTAATGAGGGACTGGGACAGTTGGCGCTTACATTGGGAAACGGCATCTTGGCTGCGGCCGCAAAAGAGAGGGCATACCCCACACATATCTTATTTAATATCGTTACCTTAAGACCAGTTGTGTTACAATGTTACCTTCCACAACCTGAAATTTAGGAAGAATTAAAAAACTCAAAAGCCAGTAAATACGTCCAATCTTCGATGTTTCAGCAATATCAAAAGATATCCAGAATAGAGCGAGGCATATAATGGATTGCCGGAACAGTATCAAGCTCAATGTATTAAACCACTGAAAACAACCGAAGAGCATTTGTGGCAACTACTCTCTTCCGCCCAGTTATATTAGGGGAATCCCTGAACTACTTACCAACTGATGCCTAAAAACTCTGAGTATTAGACCCTCATCTCTGGCGGTGTTCGATCTTATGACCTAGGCATGGACCCAAAAAAGTAAACATTGTCAGCCATCAAGGATTAAACATTTATTCCTTAAACTGTCCGCATCTCATCTTGAATGTCCTTCATGGGCATATTCATCTACGATCAAAATAGAGTCTTTGTAAAAAAAATAATGGGGGTGAAGTTAAAAAAAATGAGTCTGTGTGGGAAAACAATGCTGCAAAAATGGGGGGGGGGTATAAACAGCATTAAATAATGTTACCTCCTAAAGTGGGAGTGACCCCCCGGTGCTAATCTCACTGATATATCCACATGACATGGATATTGCCTTAAAATTACATAAACTATTAGATGGGAGTGTACTGTCTTGTTTCTTACCCCTAAGTCCCTAGAGAGTCAAATGAATAGCAACCTGACGGTCACCACTAAAAGAGCTAAAAAGGGCAGGCTAGCGGCATTTGTGTGTTAGATCTGGAGCAACTTTCCTGTAACACAAGCAGGGGTCCGCTCCGTGATTTTTGAAAAGGGGCCAAAATGGCATTTAGGGATTAAGGAGTATAAGCCAAAAACATCATAATTCTATTCTCAATATCAATGACCAAGTTAATGATAATTGCCTTAATGAGAAGATAATATATTTTTTTTTAATTACCCGACAATTTTGATGGTAATTGGCTTTTGTTTTGATATGGCCAACAAACAGGTTCAAAATACATTACTATAAATATGACGAAAAGGTTATGGGATATCTAGAAGTCCACTAACATTGTTTGGCAATAGTTTCTGACAATTAGATCGGAAAAAATGGGTACAATGATGGTTTGATGTCATTTTACAGCGAAAACAGATCAGTTGTCTTACAATGAGATGAACATGGTCCCATTGTACTTGGTGACTAGATGCTTTTCACAGAGTAAATTTTCCGTTAAACCAAATTGAGGGAGGACTCCGCATTTAAGGACTTATATTATATTATAGATATATATAGATATATATATCTATATATATATAGATATATTATAGTAATATATTAGATTTTGTATATATTATATATATATATCTATAAAGATATATAGATATATATTAATATATATATATATATATAGATATATACAAAAACATGGTCAGGGAAAAGATATCATGAAAGGACTCACCCAAAAAAGAACCTTGTTAGGAGAGGCTTATAATCAAGGACTCAACCCAAAAACCTGGTCAGGGTATACTTTTCGTGAAAGGACTTGCACAAAAAAAGAACCCCTGGTCGGAAAGGCTTTTCATAAAAAAGGACTCCTACCAAAGAGAAAAGGGGAAGGGCCTGTTCAGGAAAGACTTCTGAGAATTGTGAGCAAAATGACTTGATACCGTCACATTTACATGGACCAGAACCACGAGGAAACTGCATACTAATGAGAGAAAAAAAAAAACTTAACCATAAATATTTCGCAAAGTTTGCTATTTTTGGGCGCCACTTTATACTTTCGTCTAAGCTATCTTGATCTTTAACAAGCCATTTACCCAAAACTGTTATTTGTCAGCCGTCACTGAAGGAAAAAAAATTGGTTTAAAAAATTTACAACGTGATGCTTGGAGCCTTGGCGGATGTATTTGGTCGCCATCTTGAAATATATTCTGTGAATAAAACATAATTCATAAAACATGCTTGTCCTGTTACTGGCATCCTACACATGATACAATGTGGCCTTATACACGACAAAACAAACCTTGTTGATTGATATTTCATAAATGTGGTATTGGTATTTGGGCGGCATGTTTTTGGGTCACAATATTGAGATTTAACCGCCATCATTGAATCTTGAAAAAATATAGTTTTGTGTTGCGGTTAATCATCCCATTAATACATAAAATATGTTTTCATCGGCTTTTTTATTAAGAAAAACACAACCTTCCTGGTAAAATTTCGCTAAAATATGCATTTTGGCAGCATTTTGTTTTTAAGAATATCTAAAATTGCTCAATTCTGATGGACTGTCAGCAGTTTGATTCTTCAACTAGATGGTATAAAGCATATAATCTGTTGAGAAAAAAACTATGTAGTAAATCATTTCTAAGTTAGAGCAAGGCAAAAATCAGAGGAAAATGGCATCCGGACTAATATGTATTTTATAGGCCAAGGTTTAAACCAGGTTAGTGCGTCGAAAGAAAAAAGATATCTTTTAATGAGTGAGGCTGAGGTGATACACACATTGGCATAAGCAAACCGTATCAGGGGGGATCTTGAAGATCAATATTGCGGACACCGGTGAGGCTATGCCACAATAAGCGAGGGAGGCGCCAACGAGAGTTCTCTTAATCCCTTAATAGGGAAAAAATCCATATCTAAATATACTGTGGATGAATGCGATTAATGATCAGGTGCGAAGTTCCTGGCCGACCCGAACCCCAAGCAGCTAATGTATTGGAAAAGTAATTGTTGCTATATTTGGCTTCCAAATGTTGGTTTATTTGTAATACAGCTTTGTATTTTGTGAAATTTAGACGTTTATTTTTTTCTATTGTGAGGCCTACTCAGATTACAAGAATGAGTTTTATTGCATCCTCAACGAGATTATTAGGAGCAAATTTGTGCCCAGTCAATTTGCGTGTACAATTGAATTAATTTCTTTTGAAATCTTGAATTAAAATATTGGAACTATCATCCCCCCCCCCCCCCTGGCCCCCCCCGTTCAACTGGGGGAAAATACAGGTTTTTCAAACAGAATCCACATTTATTGCCACAAAAAAATTCAGATTTCATTTCTTATTCCAGTTTTCCGTCAAATAAACCAGATTTTTCATGTATTGTACGATTGGCCGAGAGAACGCTGATAATTTCAAATTCTCAATATTTTTTTTTTCAAGTCGAAGAACCGGGTGTTCGTTATAATGTACGTTTAAAGTTTCTCGATCGATGTTATCCCAAGTTTATGCCGAACAATTCCGTTGATTTTTTTTTTTTCGAGTTTTCGATTTCGTTTTTTTTTAATTCTTAAAAAACCAGGGGGATCGAGTCAATCGTACATTTGACAAGAGAAAATCGGGGTTTCGTCAGTCGCTTGATTTTGATCGAGATTCAATTTTTGAGTTTTTAATTTCCAATCGAATAACCGAGGTATTGTGTACACATGACTGTGTCAAATCAGCGGAATTGAAATTCTCGGATTATCGGTTGAAAATCTTGGAAACGCAATTTAAAATCTTGGATTATCAATCCTTAATCGAAAACCCGAAAAATTCTAATATCTTGAATATCACACCGATAAATCTTGAAAAAAGGTTTTCTCGTTCGTGATTCTTGGCAAATCAATTGAAAATCTTGGATTAGCAAAAAAGTTAGAATAACGATCGAATATCTGGAAATTTTCGGCGATAAACCAGGTCGTTCGATCGACATCGTAAAATTAGTAATTGAAAACTTACAATGTCGATTGAAAATCTTGGATTATCTAGAATTGAAGATTGAGAATATCGCGCGAACGTATTGGGCCCGTCGTGTAAACGATGTTAACGCTAATGGTTAAATCGCAATTTAAACACCCGCTAAAATAAACGCAATTTTCAAAAACATGGTCTCAACTTTAAACACATTTAAATTTAGCCCGCGCCCGCCACGAACGTCGTTAAACAAAAAAAAGTAAGGTTAGACTTGGTCCCGAGCGGGTTTTTTTAAAAAAAAAAAAAAAAACGCTCACGCTGTTCGTCAAGTGCTT
>JAMKCH010013957.1:0-59605 GCA_023653785.1 Ophioderma brevispina | reverse complement strand
ATATTAAAACCACAAGGTTTATAGACCGGCTCACATTGCATAGCGTGGGAAAACAATGCATACGCGTGCGTGTTTCTTGTGTGTAAACGCCATTTTTCGTCGTCTGCCTAATTTCGCCGAAATTACAAAATCGTTCCTTTACCCATAATGAAGCTGATTTGGTCTTAATCATTTCGGGTGAGGGCTTTTGCTATAAAGCTTTACAACCATGCAAAATATAATCTATTTTTTAAATCTGTGAGGGGCGCACTATTTTCAAATTTGCCATTTTTCAAAATAATTTTTCTGACTTTTACTTTATTTTAGGAATTAATTTGGAAATTTCAATTTCTTCTTTCTGTCGGTAAATGGACATAAATCATAACTTCAATGAATATATTAAAAAAACCGTATGGACATAGACAAACAGTGGGCTACAGAACAACTCATTATATATGGTCCGAATTTTAAAGAGACAACTGAGGATTTCTTTTTTTTTAATTAGGTTCACCTAGAAGCAAAAAATATTTAAATAGAAACATTTGTTCTGTAAACATAAGGCGGTTCTATTGAACTATCAGTGTTTGTGAGCCTTTGGTAACGAACCACATTACAAGGGTTCCGGAGGTGAATCCCTATACAAACCAGCTGGATAAAACTACCCTTCTCTGAGACTCTCTCAAATGGATAACCCTATCCATACGCCTAGCATTTTTAACCTGGATTTTTACAGTCTATTTGAGCCATTTTGTGGACTATTTGTTAAATTCTCAATGCGATTACAATACCACAATCAATACTCTAAACCGGAGTCTTGGCTAATTTGATACCCGATCTGAACTGAACAACAAATTTTAAATCATATGTTTAACAAAGCTATAAACTTATAGAGGGCAGTACACATTAAATGGTTTTTATACTGCCTGTTGTGTAGTATGCTTCCAGTATTAATAACTGAACTTTTGATCACATCAACCACACTGAGTGGCAAATAAAGTATATTTGCCTAAATCCCAGGGGGTAGGACACAATCTGGCCGATTTGGGCATTAGGGATTTCCCAACGGTAAATTTGGGGACTGCTAACGTGGCATTTTACTCATGGCAGTCCTCGGCCGCAGTGACATTAAAAAAAATCATCTCTTAAACCTTTGTTCAAAATCTTAGTAATATCATATAATTAGACAAAATAGTGGCATTCAAAATCCGTCGGGGTAGTGGATTAACCCCGCTGCAAAATTGTGTCCTTCCAATACCTGTCAGGTAGATTTAAATATCTCGTGACCCACCTAGTCCTTTTAGTCAAGGCTGTGTGTAACCGTTCGATATGCGTAGACGCCCTCCTACCGTTAAGTCTTTGAAACAAACAGCACCTCGAAGTTGATGCCATTTTTGAATTTGCTGTTGGCTGTTATGTTGGCCATGTCCCCCCCCCCCTGCGAAATAACTTCCATTCTTCGCTAGTGAGGGCAGCAAACCTTTAATTGACAAGTTAAAAACCATTATTCTCTACCATTTACTTTTGACTAATTTGAGGATAATTCAATATTTCTTCTTCTGAAATTTGTTGGTGACGGGAATAAATTTTTTGAGGCTGCTGTAAAGAAGTGATAACAGTTGAAATAAACAATAATATCTTAAGCACACTCCTGAACTGAATCTGCTAATTCCTTTGTATTTATCTCCTTTGGCCCGTTTGCGTCACACATACCACCGTTTTTTTGTGCGCAGGGGGGGTAGGACATGCCAACTAACAGCAACGGAACGGCGTCAACTTTCAGCGTAACCCGAGTGCTTAGTCTTTATTCAAAGACTTAACGGTAGGAGGTGCTCTTACGCATATCGAATGGGTCACACAAAGACTTGACTAAAGACCAGCCCTGGTCACGAATATTCAAATCTTAATGAACCGTTATTGGAAATTACACTATTTTTCAGCGGGTTCATCCACTAACCCCGACGGATTTTGAATTCCAATAATTTTTTTCCTAAATTATCATATATTATACTACGAATTTTGAACGATGGTTTAAAAGGTGATTTTGCAATGTCACTGGGACGAGACTGCCGTAGAAATACCGTAAAGAATTCCCGAAATGAACCGTTTTGAAATCCCCAATGCCAAATCGAGCAGATCGTGGCCTACCCCACCGCTCCCCCCTGGTTTTTGTGTGAATTTTGAAAATGGATGGCCGCCATTTAAATCAAGGCTTACTGCCAGACAGGATAAGAATCAGCCGCTAAGAGAATGCAATGTGCAACCTTGATTCTCTTGTGGCTGGAAGCAAACACTGCCACCAATGTTTCCAACAACACCTACTTGACTTCTGAATTTGTCAATTGCAAGCGCATAACACTGCCAAGTACTGTAATGTGCTGAGATAACGGTGCAATTGGATAGCAGGGGGGATATAAATATGACCCAGGGCATGGGATTAGTCCTATACAACCAGGATGATTCCAAACATGTTATTTGCTTTTAAGCTTCACTTTATATGTATTATTTTTCACACTCAGGTCGACGTCTAAAAAAAAATTACCACATAGACCTCAAACTTTTGCCTATATATTGTCTATTAGACTAGTTGGCATGACGTACTGTCTAAAATGTTCCTTGATATTTGTAAAAATATTTTGTCAAATTAAGAACAACCCAAAATGACACACAATATAGGCCCACCATACTCGAATTTTCCCAGTTCTCTTGGCTTTTCGCTCACTATATTCAACGAATATAAAACGTGGGTCGCGCATATATAAAAAAACTTAACATTTTAAGTGACGCTCACACATACCAACACACAATGGCAGTCAAATGGTCCTCCCAGGGGCCTACTGCAGGATTTATCTGGAGTGGTGGGACTTTTTGGTTTAAGTGGGCCGAAAAGGGGGTGATTTCCGTGAATATCAGTTTTTTATTCCCGGATTTCCCCCCGATTTTTTTCAAGGGCACTCCCTGCCCCCCTTTTCTTCCCCCACCCATGGCTACGCCACTGATTCTTCGATTATAACCTATTACTTTGACCCATGTGAGGAATTTCTCAATTATCTTGCCAATTAAAAGTGTCAATTAACCTGGCCCAACTTTGTTTTTTTCATGGGTCCCTTTTGCAGACATATTTTGAAATTTTACTACAAGTAAAATACAGAAAACAGAAACTTAAAAGTGGATCATTTTCACAATTCACCACTGCAACAGAGATATCCAGGTGCAACAAGAGCATTCACATAACAGGTGTCCCTGAACAATAGAAAATTCTGATTTCTGCACCATGTAAACCTTCTATCAAAAATTTTCATGTGAAAGGAGTAAGCTGAAATTATTTTTGGTACAAAAATTGTGAAATCTCACAATTTACTATAATAGAGCAAATACCAAATTCAGCCCATGTTATATTGAAATTTAGCAAATCAAAATTGCCTTCCTTCAAATACAAGGTAAGATATCTATTGGGGGTTCTTCTCTATATGGAAATCACTACGACATAGACACAATTGGTGACCAGTGAACTAGAAGACCTACCCCGAAACACTTCAAAGGTTTAGTGGCAAAAAAGAATAAAAGAGAAAAAAAACTGTTTTGACCTTGCCTGCGATCATATCATCCTCAGAAGAATAATGCATTGGTTTGATTTCTGTCGTGCATGACAGAATTTCTGTCCGGTCATGCACACCATAGAAGGATGCCAAATCATTTAATGTCCTTTGACAAACGATGGTGTACTTAGCTCAATTTGTGAATCTAATACATTGGTAAGCATTCCAATTATGCAAAAACTTGAGTTTGAAAATATTTGGGGCGCTTCCCTCTGGCAAATGTCCTTGTCCTCTCTTAATTTACTTTTTCCAGAATAAATATATTGCTATATTTACACTGCCCTTACAAAATAAACCAGACTTAAAGTCAACAACTTCCCTACTTAAGGAATTGCAATATAATCACCATATGAAGACCTAGATTTAATAAGAGGCCTGAACTTTCCAGCAGATTTTTGGATGACATTTAAGTGCATGCACATTTTCACAAAATTGAAATTTCTTCTATTTGCTGTCAAATGATAGTCTAGGCCCTTGGAAGAATAAAGATATAGTTTACACAAAAATAATATCCCCATAACATATAGGGTCATAAAGGTGCGACGAGAGATTTGAGGCACCCCATATATGTCATAATAGAATTTCCATAAGATTGACACTCAATAAATATCTACCTTGTACTTTTACTAAGAAATGTCTTAAAGAAGAAGAAAGGTGATTTTCATTTGCCTTATATTTCAATATCAAACAGCTAATTTTTGTCTTTGCTCCTATACAAATTAAGAATTTCACAATTTTGCACCAAAGAACCATTCCTACCTTAATCCTTCAGATGGGGATACTTTTGATGAAAACCTTGACATCAGGGAAAATCAGTAATTTTGTTTATTTAGGACCCCCAATACATGTGAAACTCTCGTTCCTTGTAGGCTAAAGACATCCCAGTAATTTGTAGGCTTACTTAAAGTTTGCTGCAATGTTTTGATCAACAATATGTCTATACATTAACATCATATACTCATAATGCATTGATATTAAAACCAAAAGGGTCACAGACCGGTCCACAGGGTTGCATGCCCAATAGGAACAACCCCCCCCCTCGGCACATGTTTGCTTGTTGGTTGATGCCATTTCTATCATCTGCGACTCAATGTGCAAAGAGTAATTTTTCTTATAAAATCCTTCTCTTTACCCATAAGCACTGATTTTGGCCTTAATCATTTCAGGTGAGGGCTGATGGATAATATAACCGCTTTACAACCATGCAAATATATTGGAAAACTCTTGAAGGCATTCTATTATTGCAAATGTGCCAGTGTCCTCTTTAAATCATTTTAGCATCCACTCCCTTTAACCTCCCCTTTTCTTTCCTGACTCAAATACCAAATACACCCATACCGCGAATTACCATCTCAAACACTACCCCCCCCCCCATTTCTTGACTGCATGAGTAAATAGTACACGTGTTGATTGGTGATGAGAAACCACAGTTTTACTACGCCTGTAAGCACTAATTCGGGATGTGCAATGCACACGGCTACACGTATTAGAACAGCACTGACTTATAGCATTTCCGATTCAGATTGAAATTTTTGTGGAACATTCAACAAAAGCATTAACTAGAATTCCATGGTTCGACTTCTTTCGCGCCTCACAAGCTGTGGGTCCGCCCATGTGACACATACCACATACATGTTAACACATGCACAATATTGCTAAGTGGTCCTGCCTGCCCGCTTACGCTGGTGTCCCCACAAAACCACAAGAATTGTAATCAACTTAAATTTGGGAAATAAGCCTTTTCTCAAAAATTTCTAATGAACCAAAATAAATCAGGAAGTAGAATCATGAAATGGCACCTTAATACATTGCTCTTTGCTGTTGCTTTTGTTCACAGGAGCAACACTGAAATTTTCATTGAAATATTTTTGTTCTGCTTTTGTTGATTTCAGTGTTAGGGTATCGATTGATTATTTAATTAATTTAAAAATTCTTTATTTGTGCTGAAAAATCTGCTCTTTCAGTGTTCAGCAGCCCCTGGGCTTTAATATCATAAACCTCCCAAAATCATCAACATATGGTAAACATGTGTGGTGCACAATGAAAAAATCTTCATTTTTTTTTTATCATTTGCATCAGTTGTAGCGATGCAGACACTGAAAGCCATAAATTTTACATACATTGTATACAGAATTAAAACTTTGTGGGGCTTATTTTTTTTTTCTAATTTGCATATTGACGTACATTTTTTTGCTTTGTTATGTTGATGCCACACATTTCCTGGTTAACTATTTCATTTGATTGTACTTTTTAATACATTTTTTCATAACACAGATAATTCTTTGATACACACAAGATAATTCTTTGATAAAGGACTCCTTTGTATGACGACTGATCAAGAATGCTAATTGTTACTACTTGTATTGGGTTGCCTCTATTGTTAAAGGGTCAGATAGATGCAACATCTGTAAATGGAGGGGATAATTGACAACTCTTTGAAGAACCCAAATCCTACCCTGAACCCTAGCCCACACAAGACTGAAACCCTGACCAAACCACCCCCAATCAAAACGTTAAATCCAGGCCCTGAACCCTAACCCTATACCATCAGCCCCCCATCCCATAAACCCGGCCCTATACAACTAAACCTCTAAATTCTTTACACTCTTAAAATTACCTCAACCGCTCTCCTTATCCTAAGCCTTAATCCTATCCTAATCCCAACCCAATCCTAACCCCTAACCCTAAATCTTAATCCTATAATTTTGTAATCATTGCCAACATAAGAACCAGATAAAGCAAGGTAAATTAGCAGACCTGTGTGCCAACGCATCAAGCGTGGACCATCCTCCAAAGCTCCCACAATTATTTTTGTAACGGGTTTTGCAAAGCCCCTTTTTTTACTGACCAGTGCCAGTACTATACTGTTAAACAGCCCTGGGTATAGAGGACAACTGATGTACAGATGCCCTACTCAGGGCACAAAACATGGCCACGAGCCAGGGCTTTGTTGAACTCACAACCTCTGGAGTGTAGGAAGAGCTCTATCCATTCACCATATGCCCCACCGAACCCAAATTCTGTGGGCATGTGGTGCAATATTTTAGATATAGCTATTAGTAATCCTAACTTTAAGAGATTTTATCAAATATTCCAGATTCCAGAAAGAATCAAAATATTAGTAACTGGTCTTATCCAAAGTGTTTATGTAAATTTCTTTCTCGATATAAACTCCACTTTATGGTTTCCTAAGAATATAATTTTTCTTATTCACTCTTGATATTCACTGTATGATACCAATAACCATTTCCTCCCCAAAATAGCTCTGCAGTCTTAAAAGATTACAAAGTTATTAGACTTCAATGTAAACCAATCAATTACTTTAGTCTGCTGCTGCTCTTCTTCCTTCCTAATCCAGACCATGTTTCCACAGACCAAGACCCGCCCTATGAAACACATAACAACAATGCCACTTCACAATCCTCCATATCACCGAATAGAATCTTGACGGTTACCGTGGTAATCGGAGGTAATACAACCCCCTTGACATTTTAACACGCTGACGCCTCCATCCGATTTTCACTCAATTTGTCCACCCCTCTCCAATTTTCCATTAAAAAATATTGCAGCCAAATGGGGGGACGCTCCATACAAAGAGAATTAAACTCAGGGAGCCAATCTGTGGGGCTATAAAAATCGCTATAATCACAATAATCTGGGGTGGCGATGTGCTTCGTATCCTTCTTTCATCATATGAGATTGCAGTAATGCAAATTACGAGAATACAGATATATTTCCTTCCTTTTCTCCTACTAACATTTTATAAAATCAGGACATGTTTATTAACACTTTGCACAAGGCTAAAATTACAACCACTGGCTTCAAACAGTTTTGCTTAACCCTATCTCCCAGGAGGGAGTAAAGGAATAAGGAAAGAGGGGAAAGAGAAAAGTCAGAAATTTGGGTTGTCTCGAACCAGGGCCCTTTGGGCCCCAGACCCACAACTGGGGATAGCACACTCAACGATGGTGTCAATGGCCTGCCAAGTGATTTTGTGTCCATATGTGTCTTTGTTTGATGATGCAATCGCTACATCCCGGACTCAGTGCATTATTCTCACTCAGTGCATTGGTGCTTGTTGCCGTTTGGTACCATTTGGGTTAATGCAAAAGTGGGTTACTTATGGACAACAGTGCTTGTCAATAAACTGTAGCAGCCCAATCCATGTAAAAAATACTAAATACTATACTAGTACTTGTTTTTTTTGTTTTTCAAAACTAGAGTCTAAATATATATAGTAAATACTCTACATAACAGCTTTTATCCCATCTGCTTTGGACACCCCAGTCCAGAAATACAATGAAAGGACTTGAATCCCAAGTTAGGCCACTTTTCTGATAATGAAAGGCATACCAGAAACTTGTAGAAACATTACAGGTGATGGCCCCATTTTTAAGTATAAATGTTTTCATCTTGATAGAATGGCTTTCACCCCAAAACCCCATCTGTATAGTTTTGCGCCGATATTTCGATCCGTTTTGATGTGAGAGCTAAAAATGTGATTTTGCGCTAAACTTTAGAGTACTGTGTAAAATTAAAATTGCTTGTCCAAAATGGGGACTTTTCACAAATTAGCTCATTACTATTCATGAATATGCAGATATCTTGCTGCATAACTATACAGCACAAGTAGTCATCAATTGTTTCCACTCCACCAATTTATTTTTCCAGTTTAGTTGCCATTTGTTGGTACGAGGACTTATGATAACCCTTTGTACCACCATAGGGACACCATCTGCCATGATAATATTAGTTCTCATTTTTGGGGCAGCCGACAAAAGCCCTAAAAGTTCATTTTTTACTGTAATTTGCAACCAAAACATCCACATTGTGTAAATGATTAGTCTACAATTACAATTTGAGAGCTTTCAGCAAAAAATGAAAATTATGCTTTTTATAATCCATACCCATAGATTAAAAAAGCATGAACAGTTTAATGAAAGCTAGCAATATTTAGACCCTCCCTCGGGTCTACGGTGATGAAAATGCTAAGCGACTGAAATTACACTAGACTCTTCAACCCATATCCGTGGACCCTCCGAATCTGTAGGACTATTTCTGTGGTGTTTGCAACTAGAGAAAGTTGTCCCTGCTACATCAAGCGGACAAGATAGCTCAATCGGTTAGAGCGCTCGACTTCAGTGTATTGTGCTTATCCATGCGTATAGGCATGCGTTCGAGGCCTGTTAGATTCGGCTATCATGTAATTTCCCTGGACAAGAAATTAACCGCTTGGTTGTCCCGATTTACCCATGCGATATTTGGGAAGCTGGTCCTGGCATCCGATGGTTATCTCGATGTATGTTTGCTGATAAGGGAAAGCGCTGATCCTGATCTGCTGCATCCCTAGAAATGATGCTAAATGGTTTATGGTATGGTTGGGCCACAGTGATCAGCGGCCATTTGTGGAAGCGCTTAGAGGCCAAATAGCATAAGGCGCTATATAAATCTCTGCTAACTTGCGGACAAGTTAGCTCAATCAGGTAAGCGCTCGACTCCAGTGTATGCTCATCCATGCGTATAGGCGTGCGGTCGAGCCCTGTGAGATTCAGCTATCTGGTATTTCAAGGACAAGAAATTAACAGCCTTGGTGGTCTCGATTTAACCATGCGCGATTGGGAAAGCTAGTCCTGGCTGCGCTGTTATTTCGATGTACGTTTGCTGATAAGGGAAAGCGATGATCACGATCTGCTGCACACCTTGAAATGATGCCTAAATGGTTATGCAATGGTTGACCACAGTGATCAGCGGCCATTGTGAAGCGCTTAGGGCCAATAGCATAAGAAGCTATTAAATCTTGCTATGATTATTATAAGTCAAGGGGGTAAACAAATCTTACATGCATAATTCTACTCCAAAAGAAAGGAAGAGGGGCGGACTGTAGTAGGCAGTTAGTGTAGAGAGTAAGGAGTAGTAACTAGATCAATGAACAGAAAAGCCATAACAAGAAAAAAAAAATTCTGTCCGTAACAGACAGAAGTTACAACAGTGAGGTAGAGTGATAGGTAGTGTGATAGGAATCTTGCTAATCAAATTGAAATGCATCCATCAGAATGAAATTTTTGGAAATAACCTGTTCTGGCAATATCTAGATGAACCATAAACAAAAAGTGCTATGATCACAAAATGTACCTTTAGCCATCCACAGTAATGACTCGTACACTCAAGTACAGTCTGTAACAATCACAAACACTTCATTTATTTAAAAATGCCCCTTTCAGGCCCATATTTCTTCTAAACTGAGCTTCATGATAATAATTTTGATTTACTGTAAAAGTGATAATTTCGCGGTGTAATTTTTCGCGTGTCAGCGATTTTTAACATTTTTGTCTTGTGTTTTAATATTCTCTCCTTTTCAGCTATCCTACATAGACCTAACACACAAATACCCATTTTCGCGGGTTTTTTAATTTCGCGCTAGCTCAGAAGCGCGCGAAAGCGCGAAAATTAATGTGCGCGAAAATTCCACTTTTACAGTAGAGTATCCAATTATTTCCTAATCATAGGACAAGAATCATACTATTACATTTATATCTGCTCTCATATTTCTCTAATGAAAACAAATCTTGTTATATTTTTCTCGAATCGCTAGGAACACCGTCACTTTAAAATTGCCCAATTAGAATCTGTGTTAGCAGCAAAGGTAACAGCAACATCTAATGGAAGTCAACCTAATTCAATATACTTTCTACTACATGCGCCACTTGGTGTTAACAAAAGAGAGAGAAATAGATTTCTATCTGGAAAAGGATCCGCCATCCAAGGCTCAATTGGTAATGGCTTAACCGGTAGGAAGTAACGAAAAACATGTTCAAACAACCCCTCAGAATATTGATGTTATCCCATCAATCACCCACTCCCATGATATTATTTACCTACCACCTTTTTAAAAGAATTTCCAAGCTTCTTTCCTTCATGTACATAGATACTGTAGCATTTGACAATGTATTCAGGTGGCTTAATCGTAGTTGCAAGGGGATGTAAAATAAAAATGAGGATAGGATCACTAATGCAATGTTTGAGGCTTCTATTGTTAACAGAAATACTAGAGTTGTATTAACAGCTATAAAAAGCCCACAGGGGACCACTCGCATATGGATATGTAAGTCCACTCTTGAATGAAAATGCAGGAATAGGGGATTTTGAAGTGGATAAAATGTGGTCCATGCAGACAGTACATGGAATTTCACAATTGATGTTTCTCAAGGAACAAGGTGTTTTTCCTTTGGATAAGAAATCCCATCTTGGGCTAGCTTTTTACTCTTATGGTTTTTTTTTTTACAATGGATTTTTGCTTTCAATTTGATAGCTTATATTTTTGTACTACATAGCATTTCTGAACATCAATTTTTGTTAGGCCAAGGAAAAAACAAGTTTGTCTCAGAAGACTGCACACATTTCGTTTAAAATTGGTCTTTTAGCATATTATTTTTTGTTTAGGTTTTTGCTCACTTGAAATATTTTATTTTTAATTTCAGGAAGAAAATTCGGCCGCGAAGCACCCGAAAAAATTGGAAAAAGTGGGCCAAAAATGCTACAAACAATTATTTTTTAAAATCCTGCATTTTGCATTAGCATTTTTTTCTAAAAAAAAGTGCATTTCGCATTTGCATTTTGCACATTTGGGTTTTTTTTTGCCTTATTGTCTAATTCTTTGACCTAAGTAGTTTAAAATATTTTTTTTTCTAAAATAACATCCAAAACTTTCTGATAACACTGTAGCTACCATTTAATAAATAAAAAAATATGAACAGGAGAAAAGACGAATGGTGGGAGAGAGAGAGAAAACATAGCTATGTTTAAAATAAAAGGGAAAATCAAGAAAGCAAATTGAACAATACAACTACAGACACAGTCACTCTCAAAAAAGAATTTCTTGACCAAAATAACTAGCCAGACTGACGGTGACTGCAAAACTGTAAAAATGCCATACATTACGATTTCTTGCGTCACTATCATTCAATGAGAAAATATCATTATGATGATTAAAAACTCACTTCAGTTGTTTGTAGATTTTGTCCTGGGACAATGTCGTACGGGTTGACATAAAAAAGCTGTGTGCTGAAATCTTACTATGAGACATAGTGCAGCTTTCACTCAGTTTTCTTTACAAGTATCGAGCAGAAATGAACAGACCCTGTTTGTTTTGATGGTAAGCTCCTGACACATTATAAGTGGGGTTCATTGTGTGTGTGTGCTTGGTGCTGTGGCGACGAGATTCGATAGGGGGAGGTGCTGCAGAGATCGAGGTGGGAGAGGTAGGGGGAGTAGAAGATGAGGCGCGAGCGGATAAGAGGTAGAGAGGGGGATGAGGAGCGCTGGGGGAGAGAGGGGGAACGAGAGGGGAGAGAGGGGAGAGGGGGGAGAGAACGGCCCCGAGGACGGGGGAGACGAGAGGGGGGAGAAGGGGCGAGAGAGGGAGTGAGAGGTAGAGAGAGAGGAGGGGGAGAGAGAGAGGGGAGAGAAGTAGGCGAGAGAGACGAGAGAGACGAGGGGAGAGGAGAGAGGGGGAGATGAGAGAGAGGGGAGGAGGGAGAGACGGGGGAGGAGGGAGAGAGAGAGACGAGGGAGGAGGTGAGAGGGAGAGGGGGAGAGAGGGGAGAGGGAGGAGAGAGAGGGGAGAGAGGGGAGAGGGGGATGAGAAAGGTGGAGAGAGAGGGGGAGGGAGAGACGGGGAGAGGAGAGAGGAGAGGAGGAGGAGAGAGAGAGGAGAGGAGAGGGAGAGAGAAGAGAGAGGAGAGAGGAGGAGAGTGAGGGAGAGAGGAGAGGAGGAGAGGGAGAAAGAGGGAGAGTGGGGGACAACACTTATTATTTCATTATTTATTCATATTTACTATCATGTAGTTAGGGAAAATTTGGTTTGGTATTCACGTGCACTCTTACCCGACGTCAGGGACAAAATTTCATTTCCCACTAACGTATCCCTCTGGATTGAGGTGTCATTCTGTTTGGGAGTAACAGAATATGTGAAATTATACCAATTAAAGGGATAATCCCCTAGAATAACAAAGGATATGAATTTGATTTTTAAAAAAAGAAAAAACCTAAAAAATTAAAAAAAATAACTCATTATAACCTAAACAATAATTAAAATTTTCCCCTAAACAGGCTGTTAGCAACTTTTATTATCATTATATTTATTATTATCTTTTAATTTATTTTAATTATTACAGACCGGTAGGGCAGAGTTCTATTTGCCAGAGTTCAAATGTAGACTTGTCCACAGAAAAACTGGTATTCAAGAGAAACCTTCTTACTTCTAAAATGAATGTTCTTGAATTTTCTTTAAAAAACATTGCTACAAAGTCGAGACGCATTTTGCGATTAAAAACACTGTAAATTCATATTATTCTCGTTTATTATCTATATATTATTGATATATATTGGAACTGGGCACAATCAACTAAACAAGAGTTAATGGTATGAAAGCCAAACAGGGTGTGTGTCTGTGTTAATAAATTTACAACAGTACTTGCCGCATGTGCCAAAAATTTGCATAGAATGAAATGAGGTAGTAAATCCCGGGTAGTAAGTACATCAATCTGAAGGGTGTGTCAAATAGATGGATTTAGTAGACAGAAAAACATGACAGCTGATGTCATCATGTCAAACACATTCAATATTAGACGTATCAAGGTGTGTGCTGCCATCGCTTTGGGACCTGTCTTTTACCCAGAGAGTATTATTTTGAATCAGATTGAAGGCTTATTTTATGCAGGTCATCATGAAATATCAGCTTCCAATCCATTCTTTCCCAAGGAGTACAGCCAAAAAACATTGTATTTAATGGATACAACAATAACAATTTGCATCTGTAGTGAATAGGGCTTGCAATGCACACTATTTTGTGCAATTAAAGCTACTATTTTTAAAATCTAGGAATAAAGGAAGCTTGGTTTGGAAGTCATGGAGCAAAAAAATGTGATTTTTTGTGCCCCAGTTGGTCGAAACAATATTAATTTTACACAGTCATCTTTGGCTTACAAATCAAGTTTTAGCGCTCACATGGATTAAGGGATTTTAGATCAGTACAAATTTACATGATGGATCGATGGAGTGAAGGCCATTCTATCAAGGATTTAAACTTTATTAACTTAAAATTTGGTCATCCCCCTTCAACAAACAAAGAAATACACTAATTGAACCATGCATGTAATTAACAAATAACACAAATTTTAATTTCATTTCCTTCTAAATACATGAAATTAATTTCCTAAAAAATCCAAAATAACAAAAAATTCTTTTAAAACATTTAAATCATAAAAGAGGGCTTCTGTTAGTTTCTCCAATGCCGCCCCAGGAGGGTGTTTTGTTGACCGTCAATCCCACAAGCATTGCAATGCCTAACCATCACGGTACTAAACACATGCGGTACTCTGGGGAATTAAAAAGTGTTCAATAACGTTTAAGAAACACAAGACCATTTTTATAATCATCAAAAAATTCCCTAAGTACTAATGCTTTGTGTGCTAAAATGAGTGTTTAAAGATAGGAGTTTTATGTGATCACATGACCCTATTGAGGTTGGAAATTTCCTAAACCTGGTGCATTGTGGGATTGCTCTGGAGCGTGCCACCTATTAGCCACCGCCACCTATCCACTCCAGATTTATTTTCGTTAACATTTTAATTGTCGTAATAGGTATGGTTTGATTTCAAATTTGGATACAAAATAATAACAGACGAATTAAGCTCAAAATCGCCCAAACTTGATAGAGTTGAGCATGGTTAACTCCATGGCAACAAGATAAACACAAGAGAAAGTAAAAGGGCTTAGCCTCACCACCAAATAGAAGGGAAAATGAAAAAGCCATTTGTTTCATGGAAACAAACCAATTCTGAAACAAGAATTTACGGAAGTGGAAAAAACCAGCTAACTTATAAATGGATGACCAGGATCTGTTAAATTTATTACTTCATCTTCCAAGTGTGTTACAGTAGGTACCGAACAGGAGGGCAGGGCTCTGAAATAGCGGGAGGGTATTCGACCTAATGTATTTCATCCCTTCTCCTTCATGGAATTTTGCAAATTTTTCATTAAGCGTTGTGGCGAAAGTTAAGTAAAAAAAGTCAAAAAGTAATCATTTTTGGGTCAAAAAAGTAAGACAATTTTCAGTATTAGGCAAGTCTTCTAACCCACGCTTTTTATTTTTCTCACACGCTTTTTACTAGAAAATGCATTTTACTGGAAAATAGCAAAACCCCACCCTTTCACCATTGTCTGAGATTTCATTTCCCGGCCGCTTTCTAAAGCGTGCGCTCCACACAGTGAGTTGCATTGGTAATTGGCTAGTAAACATGGTACAGCATGAACTTCTCTATGTGTCACATAAGGAATTTTGTAATTAGAATTATATGATCCTAATAATAATTAATCAGCCACTGAAAACAACATTCCAATATGAAATATAGCCAGGAAATAGCACCATGTACATGTTGACACTCATCCATTAGGTGTTCCATTGGTTCACACAAGTCAAGTTAGGATCATTTTCTTGAGATTGTGCTATTTCATAAATTAGACAGAAATTTCATGTCACCCACCTTTAAAAAGTAAAAATTTGCCTCTTTTTAGATGTTTTTGCTCTTCAGATCATCTGAACAATGACATTTTCTATTTGAAATTATAACATATCCTCAAAGAGGGAGTCATTTTGGAACTTTTTAACTTTGACTCCGAAATGAAGTAACATATCTGCTGAATTGCAACAGTAGTGTAGCGAAAAGGGGGAAGGGGCAGAATTCCCCTTTCAGGCCAACTTTTCCTTTGACCGGGCTTTTGCCCCTTCGAACAACAAGGTTGCCTGCACCACTGAATTGCAGTGAATGTAATTTTCAAGGAGTACAATTCTGCTTACAAACATTAAAAAAAATAGATATGAAATCACAGATAAATGACAATCAAAATTCTAACTGGATGATGTTTTGCACAGCAAAGGGGCAGCTGAGGCAAATGATCACATACACCGTAATCTACTTGTCCATCCACATACAGTCTTCAGAGTCCTATTCCATATTCTTTTGATGGCTCATTGACCATCAAGCACTCTATATGATTTTACAGGTTTGAAACATTTATACTTGTCTGATTCACTTTATGAACATTCATATCTTGAAGGTACTTTGTTCCAATTTGTGTCTATTGTGTTCTCTACTTCATATGAGAGCCTGGTACTCGCATACACTCCCCACCAAGTGTCATGAGAAATAAACTTCCTCTATTGATGGTAGAAGCAATAATGCATATGCAAGGCCCTATTCATTACTCTGCTAATATTGATGGCTAATCATTAAAATGGTAGCGTTTTGTTTCTAGCTTGCAAATGAAATGTATTTGAAGGCTGAATGACAATGAGAAAAATACAGCCTTTCATCTGATATCAGAATCGATACTACCTCTGGGTAAATCGGGGGGTCCAAGATGATCTGAAAATGCACTCTATAGGCTAACATTTTTTTTTAAATTCGCATAAAAAGGAAAAATCCCACCAAAATGTTTGGTTGTACACCATATTTCTTTGTTCTTCACAAACATCACTATAGTCGCCGTAATAATTGTTTGAAACAAGCCGTACGCAGTACCGGTGTGTGCGACCATTACACGGGCGTATTGCGTGCCTATTTTTATCTTTGTGTTTACGTGCTGTTTACAGCATTGCGACTTTCACGCACACAAGCAGCAGATTGTTCGAATCAGTTCAAACAATTATTACTGAGAGTATAGCACTTGTTTGCCTTAATTCTATCCTGCTGATATTTATAGTGTGACAATACTTAAAACTGAAGGATGCACTCCACTTCATGAAGATGAAGACACTTGTTTCTATTTTTAGTTTTACCACATTCAACTTGGATGGCTTTCAAGAACTAGACAACCCCGTATCTGCCCCTAGTCGCCCCCTCCATCATGAGACCTGACTCTAGTTTCTAGGGTTCATGATTTACATTCCTGCCGATCGCACATACTAAAGTACAACAAAAACACAAGATCGTTTTGATTCATTTAAAGGCTTTAGGCAGCTGACCTGGAGGTTTTAAAGCAAACACTGTCATAAAATCCCAAGTACTTTTATTGCGGCATTTATATTACTTTTCTCAATAGACCTTCAACATAGAGTGGCCAACTAATTGGACATCAAAAGCAATAGTGCTGCCATGTCAATATGACATCACTGCAATGGTTTGGTGTGATTATACTATCCAATAAGGCATTGGCGTGGAAAAAATAGAGAGCATTTATGCCCAAAGGTGTACAAATGGCAGGTGTATGCCTCAGAGCTGTGTACAATAAGTGCAGAGTAGAAACCCTCAACTCAAAGGTGCTTGTTGCAATTCCAGATAAATACAGCACTTTTTTTTCTTGTGGATAAAAAAATAACCAAAAAAACCTTGCATTTTAGTGAGTTCTTGTATGCTACTGCTAGAACAATTAAAGCTCAAAGGCTTATACAAAGACTAATTTCAGTATGCACAATCTGTTTTTGGCAAACATGTTTACATTCTCTTTTATAATTATTAACTGAAACAAAGACAAGACTAAAATTGGAAACAGCACAACAAAATCCCCTAAAATGTTACCCAAAAACAGACTCAAGGGTTTCTGATCTTACTGTGCATGTGTACATGTTGAGCCATTGGCCATGGGTGCAAGCTCTACAATCGGCATCTTCACCTCTATTGCAGATCTGCAATCCATAGACTTTTTCATTGTAATGGAAATAAATAGACAAACCTAAGCTTACCCTCTTAAACAAACAAACCAAAAACACATAGATGCATGCAAGCAAATGGAAAAGTCAAGCCTATGTGGTACTGTCAACAGAGGATGTGTTCATTATGGACGTAAAATTGCAAAGAAAAACCTAAGTGAAATGATCGTATGATGTCGATAACTCTACCATTCAGATGATCCAAGAATACTGTCCTCTTTTTTGTACCCAATGTGCATTTACTTGTTAGTGAGTGAAAATACTTTCAGCATTAGCTGAAGATTCCTGCTTAATCTGTTGATGAGAACAGACGTGTTTGCCAAGATTCATTATACTGGGCTTGATTTGCTGTTCCGTACTGTAAATTATATGAACACATCTTGCTTAAGTTGCAGGCATGTTTCAGTGGTGTGAGTCGGGGGAGAGCAAATCAGCCTATTTCTAAAAGAAACCAATCAGTCCCCCCCCCATTAAAATCAACCCACATCACCCCACCCCAATTCACACCACAAATCACCTGGAGCTTTATAAGGTTTTCTGGGTAGTAAGCCACACGTGCTATATCATGTTCACATTTGGAAAATGTAATGGATAATTTTGTATATTTTACTTATTTCAATCAGAGTTCTAGGGAGGAGAACATACTCTTATTAAGGCCCATCTATTATTTATACTTAATTTTAAAGGCCAATTATGGACAACCAACCAAGCCAAATGATAATTAGAGATACAGGTTAGCCTATTGTGTCACATCGCACAAGCGATGGACTGCTCATATAGTAAGGGCATATTCCCATCTCCATGATATCTACCACATCGGCCAAATTGTAATATATCAGAGCTACAATTCATGCCATTAGAGCAGGAGCAGAATATCATAGGGTCCTTATTTAGGGAGTTCGTTCATGCCAGACTACATCTAAGGTTTGACACCTTTAGTAGTTAGTATGGACCCTCTACATCAATGCATGGTAGTTAGTGGTGTCAAATTGTGGTGTCACTTTTTCAATAGGGGTCAATTTAAGTTTGCACAGGGGTCAAACTTTTAAATTACTCCAATCATGTTGAAATGTATGTCATATTGTCCGTCTAGTCACAAGGATTCCAAAAATGTATAGTTTGTACCATCTATGACCATTGGTTTTAGAGTTATTGGGTAAAAATGGCTAAAAATGCAAAAAAGGTCAAACTCAATTTGTACAGGGGTCACCATTGAAAGTTACTCTGATTATATTTGAAATGCTTGCAAATTATTGCCTGAGGAATGAGGACTCCCAAAAAGTATAGTTTTGATTATGTTCAATGTTTACTTACCGAGATAAAGGTCAAAGAAGGTCAATGCCAATTGGATTATGTTGCCCCATGACCTATTTTGTCACATAGCATGATAACTATGCATTGCAGATGCTACAAACTATTCCTTATTTTGACACATTAAGCTAGATGAACAATTTGTTTCATTTTTTACCAAAATTGGAGCAATTTCTTATTTTGACCCCTGTACAAATGGAAATTGACCTTTTTTGCACTTTTAGCCATTTTTACCCAATAACTCTAAAACCAATGGTCATAGATGGTACAAACTATACATTTTTGTAATCCTTATGACTAGTCGGACAATATGGCATACATTTCAACACGATTGGAGTAATTTAAAAGTTTGACCCTGTGTAAACTTAAATTGGCCCCCTATTGAAAAAGTGACACCACAATTTGACACCACTAACTATATTGCATTGATGTAGAGGGTCCATGCTAACTACGAAAGGTGTCAAAGCTGAGATGTAGTGGGACATGAACGATGATGTTTGACCCAAGTCCTAGCTCCTGCTCCACATCCAGTTCACCCTGTAAAAGTTTCTCACCCCAGAAAGCTTCAACACAGGGACTATGCTAGCACAGATGTTGGCAGTTCATTGACACAAGTACTACCCTGAGAAATTAACCCATTGTCAAAGGTGTGACTGTATTGAATGAGGCCAAGGGATACCACAACAGACTAAACAATTCAGTTGAAATTCCATCTTTAATATCCTTGCCACTTTGTGATCAGTGCAAATGACCCTGGTACAAATTTACTACATATTTAAAACTAAGACAAAGTTGAAACACGTCCCTTACTCCTTGTGAAAATAATTCCTTGGTAGAAGTTTTATTATTCTTCTCCTACAATTTCAGAGACCCTGGGCAAGCGCGATAGCTCAGCTGGATGGGACAGGCCCACAAGTTCACAACCACTCCAATCTCTACAAGTACACACATACACAATCTATCCATCACCCCTACTCCATTGTTGTGACATACACCTCAGCAATCATGACCATGACCAAAATAGCATTCCAGGCTTTCACTGGTCGTAACCATGGCGACATTTACGTCAAAGAGTCTAGCGTTTATTGTGTCATGGCTTCACCCATGCCTACACCAAAACCTTTCCTTCCTTCCTCAGCTAAACCCCGTTCCAGGTAGCCTGTCCTGCGACTATGTTTTATGGGAATTTTGGCAAGCCAATTTTTATGTTATGGGCCACATCACTTGGGCTTTAAACCCCCCTGTCTCCAGAAATGTAATGCTTAAACTTAATTAGAATACACCCAGTAAATAAATGTGCTCTATATTTGTCAGAATTTCATTATGTGCTTGAAAGGACCTGAATTGATTTAGTATGCCAGAAATAAATTCATAACAACAATGCAGACGCAAAGTTTCTTGATCAAAGACATACACAAATATATATGCGTATCTTTTTTTACTCTCTAACAGACAATCAACTCAAGCACGTAATTGCACACAAGACTTTTGTGTGTTCAGAATCATGGTCTTAATAGTAATGTGTTCACTTATGTAATTGACCACAAAAACTCATGGTTCAAGTTATCTTGAACAACCATTCACCGAATACCTGGACCATAAACAATTCCTGGTTGAGATTCTACTACACATCTGTTATTAGTAGTTCTCTATACTTTATTTTCCTAATATAAATTCTGCATGTACTTTTCTCAACGATTTTTTAGGCAATGTTCTAATATTACACTTATCCAGCATTCAAAAGTACCTTGAGGGGCATAGATTTCTCTAATACACTACATAGACACCAGTGGGTAGGACCCAATATTTTTAAAATGGTCCAAAAGAGGAATTAATAATACACATTTGAAGAAAAAATATCACATTATTTATTCAGTAAGCTCATTAATAAGCAATAAACACCATTTAAGAAATGTTTCCCATGCGATATTACCCGAGTGGGTAAATTACCGCATGGTGATTACCATCACCTTCAGTGTGCGTACGGTAATGAGTGTCCTCTGTGTAATTCGCTGATGTAGTGCACATTAGTAACCATTGGTTACTGGTTCAAACCTTGGCTCATGCACCAGTTCCGAATTATATGCCATAGGTTTTGTGTTGTGATCAATATAGTTCCTACCAAAGTTTACGTGAGCCAGTTGACCCCGGGGGGGGGGGGCTACTTGTATTCGAAGGTGGATATGATGCGTGAACATGGACTTCCAAAATGCACCCTAAACAAGTATTTCCACCGACTAAAAAATATACCCTAAACAAGTATTTTTATCTGATTTTGCTACACTAGAGAAGTATTTCTGTAAGTTTTTGCTACCCGAAACAAGTAAGCAATGCATTGTGTCGTTAATATATCTTTATTATCTTGCTTTGCTTTACAATATGTTTGATCTCTGCTTAATTTGAGTATTACACGTACATCACAATTTCAGGATTTAGAAAAAAAAACATTCCCCTTTTTCCACATTTTGCTATTTTTGACACCCTAATCAATGTACGCGCGTACATCGCCTGTTGGAAAAAAGATTTTTGCACCATTTTAAACATCAAACTGTGTTCTATAGTTACCAACAAAGGTTATCCAATGCAGACAATCTTGAGCTGTATTTTTTGCCGATTTAAAACAGCTATTTGACCATTTAAAGTCACAAAAACCGCTTGGTCTAAACGGCGGGAATTTAAGCACATTTCACGCCGTCAGGCGCAAGTTTTTTTTTTTTTTTTTTTTCCCTAAACAAGTATTTTTATCTGATTTTGCTACACTAGAGAAGTATTTCTGTAAGTTTTGCTACCCGAAACAAGTAGGCCTAAGCAATGCATTTTGTCGTTAATAATCTTTTTTATCTTGCTTTGCTTTACAATATGTTTGATCTCTGCTTAATTTGAGTATTACACGTACATCACAATTTCAGGATTTAGAAAAAAAAACATTCCCCTTTTTCCACATTTTGCTATTTTTGACACCCTAATCAATGTACGCGCGTACATCGCCTGTTGGAAAAAAGATACCCTTTTTACGTGTTTTCTTGTTCACGCATCATATCCACCTTTGAATACATGGCATATGCTCTACATCAGCAAAATCCGCCCCAGCCTCAAATAGCAGGCCATGTTAGGAGCGTCCGTATCATGGATACACGCGGCCCCGGATCAGCACACTAGCTGAACAAATCCTGACACCACCACACAGCCATTAAAATGACTTGTGGATACGAACAAAAAAAAAAAGCAAATTCTTGTGCATACGCGAAATACTGGACTACTTTAAGGGTAGTGTCAACCCTGGTGCTTTTATTTTTACACGAATTTCTGATTTTTGCACCATTTTAAACATCAAACTGTGTTCTATAGTTACCAACAAAGGTTATCCAATGCAGACAATCTTGAGCTGTATTTTTTGCCGATTTAAAACAGCTATTTGACCATTTAAAGTCACAAAAACCGCTTGGTCTAAACGGCGGGAATTTAAGCACATTTCACGCCGTCAGGCGCAAGGCGCACCAACGCGTCGCGCAGTGAATTTTTGCTGCGTAATGAAGCGTGCGCGTGTTTTAATGTACTTTTGCGCGAACGCATCTTGGAAAACAAAAAATAATATTTGAAAATGTAAACAAAGCGCTAATTTAGACAAGATGAAATTTCAATTTCTTTTAATTTCTGGAGTTAGAGACAAAATATGTTTGATTCAATAGTGCATAAAGATGTATTTTGATCACTTGCACAACATACTCAATCTTGAAGTTCAAAGATAAAGTTATTTGAGAAAGAGACAGCTTGAAATGGCGTGAAAAGTCACTTTTTTACTAAAACATGGATTTTCTCAATGTTCAATTTTCGCAAAATTTGGCAAATTTTCAGACAAGATAACTCCAAAAATACCGAAGTAAAAGGTAAGGTTTAACTTTCCTACCATAGCAATTGGTCTTCTCCAGGGACGGTTTTCTCAATTTTTCATTTTTCGATTTCTAACTAAAGATATTCTCCAATATATACTAAAATTTTGGAAAAGAAAAAAATCACACTTTTTTGACATTTTTCCTAATATTTCGAAAAGCTAGCTCTATTTTTAAAAAATGAAAAAAACGTCCCTAGACAAATTTGTCTTGTTTCTAAAAAATAACATAAGAAATCATGAAAATTCAAATTGTTTTTGTTATGCTGTCTGAAAATTTTGGGGCAAAATTGTGTTTTTTAGTATTTTTCTCCAAATACGGAAAGTTTTACATTAATCTGATGCCATCATTGGGTTCATCGTCCAATTTTCTTTCTAGAAATGTATAAATTTACATACAATAATCACATATTTGCAAAGTTACAAACCAAAATAGATACTCAGAAACTCAAGGTTCACACTGCCCTTAAAGACAGATTTTAGTTAAAAATATTATCAGTGATCCACTCGAGAGAGTTGATATATTTGAAATTTGAAGGAATCAGCTTAAAAGTGAAGGATTGGTCTGAGCCTGAGGATTTCTCAAATTTCCATTCAATACTTTTGTGTTGCAGTAAGTGTCCGTATGGACTGTAAATACTAAAATATTAGATTGCTTTTGGTCTTCTCACTTATACTTTAGGGTATGTTAGGATACCTATACTTATTACACAGACATGCAAAAATCTAATTTTTTTCTGATTTTCTGATTTAACAAATCACTGAGAATGCCTTTAAATAAACAAATTAAATGTTTGTATGTGATTTTGCATGATCCCTGTAGCAGGACACTTTCATATCAATCCTGGTAATGAGCTACATGTATCAAGATGTAAAAATAGGGAAATGATATGAGAGTAGGAACAAGACTGCACTAAAGTAAACATATGAAGGCTGATAAACTAACTAATCATGAGCAAATTAGTTTATGTTTTCTACAACTATGTTGGTATAAAACTATAAAGCACACCTCACCTTTCATTTTAAAAAATATGTTTCCCAGAACATGTGTTGCTTATCATTATGGTTAAAGGTGTATTTTCTGATCCTAGCACCTTCATTTTTGTTTATGGTTCACTAGATAGGTAGCTGGCATAAAGTCATTTTCCAAAATTTTAGTTGATTCTGGTGGTGCATTTTGATGTAATGAGCAAATGTTTGGTATCATGGTATCCCACAGGCCACTGTGTTGTAATGTCATTGACAGTGCATTATTGAAAAAAGGGCATCTTAAAAACAATAAAATATAGAAAGAATCACATGGTCATTAACTTTTTCTAGAAATAGATGTCCTTTGCCAGAAACATTAGCAAGCATCTGTGGAGTTGTTGTAATGCTCTAATTGAAACCAAAATGTGTGTTTACTTGGCTCTCAAATTACAGATACTGTAAAACAATTTAATTTCACGGCAACTTAATTTAGCGAATTAGCAAGCCATCATATTTTTGCAGCAATTTAATTTCACTAATTTGAATCAACCTGCTATGTTAGACTATAGTAATTCATCTTTAGTGGCGGCAATTTAATTTAGCGATTTGGAGGTCTTAGCGAAATTAGCGAAATTAAATTGCTAGCGAAATTTACTTGTTTAACAATAGTTCAAACCATGTACCATTCACCAAATTGATATAGGAATCTTCATATCCTCAAACCTGTTTTGTCAGAAAATGTGATGGCCACTACTTTTGGCATATTTTTTTTTTTTTTTTTTTTTCATTGACAGTGCATTATTGAAAAAAGGGCATCTTAAAAACAATAAAATATAGAAAGAATCACATGGTCATTAACTTTTTCTAGAAATAGATGTCCTTTGCCAGAAACATTAGCAAGCATCTGTGGAGTTGTTGTAATGCTCTAATTGAAACCAAAATGTGTGTTTACTTGGCTCTCAAATTACAGATAGTTCAAACCATGTACCATTCACCAAATTGATATAGGAATCTTCATATCCTCAAACCTGTTTTGTCAGAAAATGTGATGGCCACTACTTTTGGCATACTGTTGACTTCAAATCCGCATGTGCATTTTAAAGCAACAATCAGCCTAGACTATGATGAACATGTACATGTATGACTCTCCAGACTTGTAGTACGAGTACTTTCCCTGAGAATCAGTATGAGTACAAGTACTTGACCCTGAGTACGAGTATGAGTATTTGGACCCGAGTACGAGTATGAGTACAGCAAAATTTTAAATCCCAAGTATGAGTACCAGTACTTACGCCTGAGTAGGAGTATGAGTACGAGTACCCAGGCCTGAGTATGAGTACAAGTACACAAATTGTACTCGTACTCGAGTGCTACAAGTCTGTGATTCTCTGTACATGGGACCGATAGCTTAACACACTTTCCTAAGGAAGCAATACTTTCTTGGTTTCTTTGCCATGTCCAAAGCAGAATGCAAGCATACATGTACTATAAACTTATAGCACGTATCATAAACAGCCAAAAAACTCCTGCATGATCCAGCCATAGGCTGGTATGTTCCTCATCCTCCTCACCCACTCTTCAACTTACAGAAACTTTCAGTCAAACAAAGGTCATGACTGCTAACCTAATGTGACGCAGTCACATGAAACAAGTGTAAACTCAAGACATCACATCTGTAAATTGTTCACTTGGCAGTAGAACTTCTTGCATCAAGATGTCTATACCTGTTGACTTGTCATACATAAATAGGAAATCATTACAATAGCAAACAGAAGTCTATCACGTCAGCCTGGATGGTAATAGCATCCATGGATATAAGAGCAGGATTCATCATCAGATGGTATGTTATGATCAGAATATCAACATAGTTTACAGCTTATATTGCCTGCTAGTTAGAAGAAGGTGATCAATTTAATAATTGTAATCAGAAATGCTGCTAATTAAATCAGCAGCTGTTTCAAAGACGTTGTACTAAGCCTACCGATGATGAGTTTGATTGCAAAATGTGCTAAGTCCACAAAGCGCACTTTTGAGAGAAAACTTGGAGAATGTGAAATTGAAATACGATTTTGAATCACACCAAACTTGCAATGGTTGTGGGGTGTAAGCAAGTGTGAGGCACAGCTCAAAACAATTAGGAGATTATTCTGACTATGTCAAATTTCCCGTTGAGGTCAGAGAGATTTAAAGGGGATGACCCAATTTAAAGAGACACTGGCACATTTGAAAAATAGTGCGCCCTCAAGATTTTTCAAAATCGATATTTTTGCATGGTTGTAAGGCTTTCATATACAAAATCCCTCACCCGAAATGATTAAAACCAAATCAGCTTCCTTATGGGTAAACAGAACGATTTTATAATTTAGCGTCGCCAGCGACGTTAAATTCAGCAGACGACGAAAATGGCATTTAACACAAGAACATGCACGCCGTGTGCATGTTTCTCACGCTATGCACACTGTTTGATCCGTCTATAACCTTTGTGGTTTTAATATCAGTGAGTACGAGTCAAAAATATTCATGTAATATACACATTTGTTGATTAAAGTTATGGAAAACTTAAAAGTTGGCCTACAAATTACCTGGATATCTTTATCCTCATATCAATGTCCCTATCTGTTTTGGGGTATGTTTGGCCTACAAATTACCTGGATATCTTTATCCTCATATCAATGTCCCTATCTGTTTTTGGGTATGTTATTTTTATGTGTAAAATATATCTCTGTTCTTCCAATGGCCTAGACTATCATTTGAGAGCAAATTGAAGAAATTTCATATTTTGTGAAAATGTGCCAGTGCCGCTTTAAGTCTATTTGTGATGGCCTTCAACCCAAAACCCCCTCTCATATAATTTCAACCTGTTTTTAAGTGAGAGCTAAAAACATGATTTTGTAATCCCCATAGAGAGTACCCTGTAAATTAATATTGGTCAAACAAAATGGGGCATATTTTTGCTCATAACATCCAAACATCCTTTAGCCCTATGATTTCACAGGGTAAATGAGAAAAACTAGCCTTCTTGTGATACCAACATTTTTTAACACTTCCGGTAAAATCTGGGGTCCCTGAGGATGAGGGTATTAGTGATCGGACCATGGACCTTTAAGGCATTTTCTTTATCAGAAACTTTTAATCAGCTCAGATTTTCTACAATGCATGTGCATTTTCCGGAAAGTAACTTCCCAAATATCTGACTTTTTTTTTAGCCATGGTGTATAATATTTAAGAAACACAGTCCACTTAAGAAGAGACACCTTTTAAAGTGGAGGTCAACTGATTTTAATATTTTAAAATCTATTTTTTTTTTCATTTTTAGGTTTCAGACTTTTAAAGGATGGCCCGATTTAAGTATATGAAATTTTCATCTTGATAGATTGACCTTCACCCTAAAACTCCAACTGCAAAGTTTTGCGCCGATATTTCAAGCCGTTTTGATGTAAGAGCTAAAAACGTGATTTTGTAAGCCCCATAGAGTACTGTGTAAAATTAATATTGGTCAACCAAAAAGGGGCACATTTTCACTCATAACTTCCAAACCAAACATCCTTTACCCCTAAGATTTCACAGGGTAAATGAGAAAAATAGTAGCTTTCTTCTGATAACAAAATTTTTGCCACTTCCGGTAAAATCTGAACTTCTGGGGACGAGGCTATTAGCGATCGGGCCATGGACCTTTAAATATTTTGATTAATTGGGAGCTTTTACTCAACTTTTGGCATTTCCTGAACTCCAACAATACATCATAGCTTAAATAAATAAAAATCCCATTTCCCATATTTTATTGCCCATTTTAACACAAAAAACTGTGTTTTCACAATTAAAACCTCAATTCTAATATCGGACAGTCGTATAGCATGTTTTTCATCAAAGCTCTTCAACTACACAAGACAAGAGCATCACATGAAGCAGAGGAAACCTGAAATGGGCTTAGACCGCAAGAGCTCCTTACAAGCTACTTCAATATTTTACACTTCCTGTTCAAGACAAGTTGTATTTCTTTAGATCTACCTACAAGCAGGGTAGCCTTCCACTAAGACTTTGCTTTAGATCTGCACAAAGATGCTTCGCACTTGACATATGCCTTTAGAGATCCTGTCGTGTTTGGTGAAGACAAATTTTGAGTCATCTTTGACTAAGACTACAAGCAGAGTAGAGAAACTCAGCACAAACTCTTCCTTCAACATCAACATAAGAATACAGTTAAAGGAAAACCCGTGTAACAAATAATATTATACAATATACTCTATAAAATAATTATTGACTACATATCGAGTGGTTTCATCGAAAAACAGAATTATTAACCATAACAATGGATTAAAACAATCTAGTCTGACCATGTGCTATTTAAAAATCGCGCTAGTGAATAACGTGTTATGTGATACGACCGGCATGTTTACGTTATACATGCCATAGGAAATACACATTATAACAGCATAACATGTGAAGGTGTATGACGCTTCTGTGCCGTCCGTATCGCATAACACTTTTTTTTTTTTTTTTTTTTTCCACCAAGTTACATCATTGTCGCCCTTATGGAACTCCAGATAAATGGTATACAACATGGGTTAACATTTTTGTCACAGACGGACGGACGGACGAACGGACGGACGGACGGACGAACGGACGGACGAACGGACGGACGGACGGACGGACGCTGCTCATTTCATAGTCCCCGTTCCGAACTCGTTCGGCGGGGACAATTATTGACTAGATATCGAGTGGTTTCATCGAAAAACAATTATTAACCATAACAATGGATTAAAACAATCTAGTCTGACCATGTGCTATTTAAAAATCGCGCTAGTGAATAACGTGTTATGTGATACGACCGGCATGTTTACGTTATACATGCCATAGGAAATACACATTATAACAGCATAACATGTGAAGGTGTATGACGCTTCTGTGCCGTCCGTATCGCATAACACATATACATATCCCATATACACTAGCGCAAATTTCAAATAGCGCATGCTCAGACAAAATGTTTTTATTAATTTTTATGGTTAGTATGATTCTGTTTTTCAATGAAACCACTCGATATGTAGTCAATAATTATTTTACAGAGTATATTGTATAATATTATTTGTTATACGGGTTCTCCTTTAACTCTTCCTTCAATATAAGATCCATTTTTTTTAAATTTAAGAATACAGTTGGTATACCTCTATTAATCCAGAAAATAAGTTTCTTTCTAGTATGTAGCCCAAAACCTAAATGCGAAATGCATTTTATTTGTTAATTTTTTTTTAAAGGGAGGCCCTCAAAATGCCTCAAATCACATCAATCGCGAGATCAAATGCTAACTCAAAACCAGTTGAGGTACAAACCATACTTTACTGAAAAATGTTTAGTTTATAAAACAAGGCGAACTTGTATTTACGCGATGCGTAAAATATGTCCCCGCCGAATTTCGCGATCATTAACATGCGATAAATGCAACTGCAATGTATGAAGTCTACAATATAAACCCCACCCGTCGCCCTCCCGACACCCCACTCGTTCGGCTGGGACAAAAATTCCAATTTGGAATCACTTATAACAGGCAACTTGACAACCTTCTTTTGACAATTAACCTGAAAAGGCCTGAAAAACAGCATGAAAAAAAACCCAAATGACCCCCAAAAAGGACTGAAAATAAATAAAATTTCGTAAGGCTGAACAAAAAAATAAATTATGAAAAAATAAAAATATGAAAAATAACAAATAATACATGCATGTTCATTTTAATGAACATGCATGCATGTATTATTTGTGTAGCTGGAATATTTAAGTTACTAAATATAGATCAAAACACACTATGCATGTTAGTGTTGTAACATTCGGTCTTGTAAGAATACAAATTAAAATACATTTACTCTGAAATATCAATTATTTTACCATTGAACATTTAATCATAAAAAGCATAGTACTGGGAGTTTTGTAACCTAGAGGGTAAAAAAAATCTGATTTTGCACTGGACTGGAAGAAATACGGGGCCAAATCCTAGACTATCACAATGATAATTGCTATTAAGATAATCAACTACAAATGGAGGCAGCAAGCCTACATTAGGCGTGTTCAGACGAGGGCTCTAAACTTAAAGTTTACATCGTAGTTTTAATTTTCGAAGTTTAACTTGTAGTTAGTGCCCGTGCGAACGCACTCGTGGTTTAGTAAACTTTAAGTTTACTCGAAGTTTAAAACCATAAGATTTCTTATGGTTTAGTCGTGGTTAGCGCACTACCCCCTGTTGAGCGTCATAAGCTGTCATAGTTTACGGCCGTGTGGACAGGCTTATCAACAAGCTCGAAGTTTAGCGTGACCTCGCGGGTCGCGATCCCGGTCACCATTTTATTTATCATAGCGACGGACTATACATGTGTGTATAGTACACTCAGACTGGTAGTTAAAAATATAAATTTTTAATTACATTTGATAATTTTTTTTTTTTTTTTTTTTGTATGAAGTCTACAATATAAACCCCACCCGTCGCCCTCCCGACACCCCACTCGTTCGGCTGGGACAAAAATTCCAATTTGGAATCACTTATAACAGGCAACTTGACAACCTTCTTTTGACAATTAACCTGAAAAGGCCTGAAAAACAGCATGAAAAAAAACCCAAATGACCCCCAAAAAGGACTGAAAATAAATAAAATTTCGTAAGGCTGAACAAAAAAATAAATTATGAAAAAATAAAAATATGAAAAATAACAAATAATACATGCATGTTCATTTTAATGAACATGCATGTATTATTTGTGTAGCTGGAATATTTAAGTTAATAAATACAGATCAAAACACACTATGCATGTTAGTGTTGTAACATTCGGTCTTGTAAGAATACAAATTAAAATACATTTACTCTGAAATATCAATTATTTTACCATTGAACATTTAATCATAAAAAGCATAGTACTGGGAGTTTTGTAACCTAGAGGGTAAAAAAATCTGATTTTGCACTGGACTGGAAGAAATACGGGGCCAAATCCTAGACTATCACAATGATAATTGCTATTAAGATAATCAACTACAAATGGAGGCAGCAAGCCTACATTATCGAAATTACAGATTTATGGTTATTGTTATTACTCTTGATGATTATTTTAACCTTGTCTACTCCACAAGCCAGACAATTTGAAATAACAATTCAAAAATTGCAACAATCTTGTACTGGCCTTGGTCTATTATATGGATTAGATGTCCTGGGCTGACAACTCATCATTATTTACACACACAAAAATATTAAACTGTTAACACAAGCGCATGTTGGTAAATTCTATAGGCCAAATATTAATGCAAAAATGCAGAAGTAACTAACTTTAATTTTAAAACCATGATTAGGCATAGTAAAAATAAAATCTTGTTTCCAGTAACCCTTCCATTCCATAACAGTGCCTAAGTGTTTTCACTCCCCCAAGGAAACCACTTTCCAGATGGAATACCACCTTTGAGGGGGCATAAGACAAGGCCAAAGGTGCAATATAAATGAGTTCCGGTTTATCGTCTGGAAATTAGGAGCAAATCATTGTTTTCGAAATGCGTCAAAATCGCTCAAAAAGTAACATGATGTTTCCGCGACGATGTTTCCGCGACAATGCTTCCACAGCATACACATTGCAAATCATTTTGATGTTTATATCTGCTCTAGAAGGACCAATTTACATATATTTAACACCAACATTACCATTTTATACATTCTTGTATTTTTTGTGGGGGCAGTCGTATTTGCCATTGTACAGCAATGGCGCGCAGTCGCTCGATGATGGATCGCTTCATTTCAGCACATAAAGGGTTAATTATTTTTTCTGATTATGTAATTAATTTTGTTTCATGCATATGAACATACATAAGCAGAAAATTACTTCTGGCAACAGGGTTTGCTAATTTTTATTTTTAAAATCACACTTCCGTTGGTGCCTAAGGGGTGTTCCTAGGGACCCAAACTAATTATCTCATTAACAGGCGAGAAATTTTAGTAAATTTTTTTATGGAAAGAAGCGCATCGATAAGTTGCACAATTACAAAAAATTAGAGTTCAAAAATATTTTTCACGAGTGTGAAATCGCCGAAAAACAAATCTTGGGTACTATGGAACCCCCCCCCCCTTAGGCACTTTTTTTTTTTTTTTTTTTTTGCGCAGTCGCTCGATGATGGATCGCTTCATTTCAGCACATAAAGGGTTAATTATTTTTTCTGATTATGTAATTAATTTTGTTTCATGCATATGAACATACATAAGCAGAAAATTACTTCTGGCAACGGGGTTTGCTAATTTTTATTTTTAAAATCACACTCCCGTTGGTGCCTAAGGGGTGTTCCTAGGGACCCAAGCTAATTATCTCATTAACAGGCGAGAAATTTTAGTAAATTTTTTTATGGAAAGAAGCGCATCGATAAGTTGCACAATTACACCACAAAGGTCCCCCGCCCAGTGCAGTAGCTAAAGAACAAGAAGCAACAATTTAATATCTCAGGGAAGATTGTGATGGCCCACCAAGTTTCATCCTCCTACCACATGTTAAGTGATTTGACCTCGTTTTTTTTTTTTTTTTTTTTTTTTTTTTTTTTTTTTTTTTTTTTTTTTTTTTTTTTTTTTTTTTTTTTTTTGCCCATATTTGACCCTATTTTTGACCACATTTGACCTTTGACCCATGCCACATGACCCACTTTGTATCCCACCCAACCCCTACTTGAGATACATCTATGTTGCGAAGATGGACTTCCACACTTGTTTAGTTCCAAAGATATCGTGAGGGACACACACACGCACGGACGGCTACCATTTCTATAGTCCCCCTTCGCCAACTAAAGTTGGCGGGGGACCAAAAAATTAGGGTTCGAAAATATTTTTCACGAGTGTGAAATCGCCGAAAAACAAATCTTGGGTACTATGGAACCCCCCCCCTTAGGCACTTAAGTGATAATATTTAGTGTCAAGAAAAAAAATGAGGGGGAAAAATTAGGTCTTCCAAAACTCCATAGACTCCACACATAAAATATTTTGAAAAAAAAATCTTTCTCCTTCCTTCTGTCCCAAATTTTTCAGAGCATGTTACCAGAAACAAAATATTTTTGTTAGGCCTTATGATTTCTGAAGATATGACAAAATACAAGTTTGACTGATTTTGGTCTTATTGAAAGATTAAACCTCCTACAGGTTACAATTTGCTTGTTTAAAGGTGCATTTCGTGATTCCAGCCCCTTCTGTTTTACTCATTGTTCACTAGATATCCTTGAGAAAAGCTTATTAACAACTTTTTAGCTAATCCTGACTTTGCGGTTTTGTATTATGAGCAAATGCTCGTTTCCCACGGTCCCATAGGCCACTGTGCTATAATTTCTGTCTGTTTACGGACAGAAAATACGAAATTGCGAATTACGTACAGACACGGCCGAATTTGCACGTAAGATTTGGCACAGATGGATTACTAAGTTAACGGTTCAGATGATACGAAAATCTCAACTTTTTTGAGGTAAGTTGGGGGGACGAGGCTGTGGATCACGAAATGCCCCTTTAAGTTAAAAAACCTAAAATTGCCAAAGAGCTTGGCACTGCCATAGGATGTGGTACAGTAGTGTAGAACCGATCACATCGGAAGGTTCTGAACCGGGCCAATTTTAAGCTTATCGGATCTGGATCGGAATCGGCAAAAATTTCCCTCCCTACCGATCTCATGAACCGATCCCAACCAGTTGCTGCAAAGCCTAGAAAAAATGGCAAAACCTCATTTCAAACTCACCTTATCTGCCAAATGAAAACCTTAGGCCTATATGTTTTCGATTGAATTTACTCAATCTAACATTAGAACCAACCAGAGTCATCAGACAAACATTCACAATTGGTAACTACAAATATGAAGCGTCATGTGTGTTTTGTATTCACAATGTTTAAGTTGACATGAATTCACATGTCAACAAAACCAGGGAATTTCCCGTAAATTCTTGATGAGATGAAACAACGTTCGTGATTGGCTAAGGTATTCTTTTCATTTTATTAAGAATTTAATGCAAGTTTGTTGAATAAATTTAGAGACAAAACTTTTCAACACAAGTTATAACAACATATCATAGTTTTTATTGTAAATTTATAAAGGGGTATGTGATGGTTCATTGTTACTTTTATCCAATTTGTTGAAATATTCTAGAATATTTCTAGAAATTCACGAACTTTCCAACCATCATGCATTGCGCGAACCTGGAAATCACCTAATCAAATATGGCTGCCCGATATGATGCGATAGAGAAGGGTATCATGGAGCTCAGAAAATCTGGAAAACATAGTTTTTTTCAACGTTTCTGTGTAAAACTAGTCGCATTTCAAGTAGATTGTAATTTGATCATTAGAGCGTAAGTAATAAAGAAAGTACATCAAATTTCAGAGAGCAAATTTTACAATGTACAGAATACCACTGCAAATCTCACGGGTTACTGATATCACCAGAGAATCGGTATCTGAATCTGAATCGGCCGATCAAACCTAAACATGATCAGAGATTGGCCAATTCAGAAGCAGTGTGGATTGGTTCTACACTATGGTACAGGCACATGAAGCCCTCTCCAGCAGTTCCTAAGACCCCAAGTTGAAGTGCAATTCAGGTCATAAGGTCTCCTTTTTGGAAATGCTTTGCCTCGAAGATCAATTTTAGCCAAATTTTAGTTCCAAAGCCTGCAAATTTCTCAAAATTTAGCCCCCAAGTTTGGAAATCCGGGCTGCACATCCTTACATACATACATACATACAACAAGGCATTTATAACCCGCTATTACATAAAGACCACAGTGGGAGTGATGATGCACAGCAAAAAAAAAAGGAAAGAAGTACCTGAAAAGAAGTTGAGTGCCCCCTCTTGGGGGTACATTTTTGCTAATGAGGAACCCCAATTTTAACTATAAACATTTTAATTTCAGAAAAGTCGTTGATCATTTACTGGGAGGGAGTTTTAGTTCATTAAAAACAAATCCAATCATAGGGAGGGGGACATATGGAACTCTTGCCCAATTTCTACCGAGTCTTTTTTTGGACTCAAATCTCTCCTTTATGACCAAGCTGCTTTTTTATAGACCAGTTAACAGCGATGTTTGTAAACATGTTAGGGCCTGGTATCTTGAAATAGGTCGGCCTGACTGGGCAATTGTATCTGAGTGTTAGAGTTTTAATACTATGGGCCATAACGATTCGCAGGGATGGATTCGCAGGCAACAAAAGAAGTGACGTATATGATGTTAACTGGTCTATATAGAAGGAAAGAGTACACTGTTATGAAGGTATGTCACTTTGGTCCACTTAATTTGACATTAAATGTATGGATACAATCCATCTGTAATGAAAAACAAAACATACAATTTAGCAATATACAGGAATCTGGGTTTGCACTAAGATAACAAAATTTGGGTTACATATAAACATGTATGTTGGTACATATGTACATGAAGCAGAAATGACAATGCAGCTCAATTTGCTTTATGACTAAAATAAGTGGTCCTGAACCAACTTCAGGCAAACATAAGATTTTTAGGGGGCTCAAAGGAACTGGCTGGGGTTGGTAGCACAGGTGACCCTGAGGTTACAGCAATGTCCTGAGGTTACAGCAAAGTGTGTTTCGTTTCTTCCCACCCAGGAGTAAGAATGGGTAGCAATTTATGCTGGGAAGGTAAACAGACAGGTTGTGTGGGAGGAGTAGTGAACCCCGTAACCTATGAGTCTGGCCCCAATACTATGTGAAAGAAAGATGCTGAGAGCCAGATCCGGCAATGTTGCTGTAGCCGGCAATGTGTTGCCGGAATCGGCAGTGTTGTTTCCCACAATGCATTCCAAGTGCGGTAAATCTAAAGTTGGTAAGTTAATCTAATAATGGGATTTTTAGTTATTTTAAGTGATTGTAATGTTTGACTACAAATAAAAAATATATTTTGTGCTATAAAAACGATTTTAATCTAAAAGTTCGATAAAAACTAAAAAAAGTGACAAATTTGAATTTTCAAATTTTAGTACACCCCCCCCCCCCAGGTGAATATTGTTGGTCCTGGGTGAAAATTTGGTGACATAACATACATTATAGGCCTAATGGGTAAAATATGGACTTCCCCTGAAAAATAATAAATCCCTATCAATTAGAATCCCTTAAGGTTTCCTAATTCTGCAGGGATTCTTTTTTTATGTTGCCAGAACTGGCAATATACTGCCAGCTATGGCAACATTGCCAGATCTGGCAGTCGGCCCGAACTGGTAAGTGAGTCGCTAAATGTGGTAGCTTAGCTGACATTTAATCTGACCTCTTACCTTTACCTTAAAGGTGCTTGTTCAAATTTAAGTGTATCATGTTCGCTACCTAACTTGTGAAAAAGCTCAGAATATAACTTAAGAACTATGCATCGCTTCAGATACAATCTATACAAGATTACTAAGGATACCAACTTCAATATAAATCTCACCAGGCTTAACTTTTCAGCATAGCTCACCATAGTGTTCAGATGCTACAGATTCATAATGTCTGTCCCATTCATACACACATTATTTTTAGAATGTGCAATAAACTCTAAGGTTATTACTTTTTGGCAATAATTTGGTAAAACATGCAGCATATGTGCAACGTGTATGTATACAATAGGTTACTATCCAGGCAGTGTTGTGACAATATTGTTATCACAGAATCAACCATGCAATGTTTACGAGGAAACTGCGTCACAAACTGTCTATTATAACTACCTAGTTTTAACCACTAAGCATAGATCCCTACTTGAGCCAGGATAGCCAGCACACTAATATTAAAACCAAAGGGCTTCAATTGACCTAATTTACCATCAGCGACATCCTCTGAAACTACATCACACTTGTTTCACCTTGACCACAAGAAAAGCTGGCAAAAGTTGTTGATTGTTAAAGCAATTGTTCATCTAAAATACAAATATGACAATTTTGGTAGAACAGAATGTTTTGTGTAATTTTTGCATGCACTGGAAAAAATTAACTTCATATTAAATTAGAAAACTCATTTTGTAAGCATGGTAAATATTCTTCACAATTTTTAAAGGAATAATTTCCTATAGGTCCACCCACATACTATTTTCAGCAATTCCTTTGCAAACAAGAATGTGTAAAAATTACTCGGCCGTAAATTTTTTTTTTCCTTTCTCGGTAAATGTCACACAGTTTCATTACTACTCTCAGTTGACAACAGAAATGAACAAAAGCGACATTTCAAAAATGTATTATATTTAGTAGCTTGATATTTAGTCAACCACAACTACGCTAATGCTATACTAAGAATTTTGTCTAAACAGGATACATGAAAAATGTGAAAGACTAGATGAACAATTCTAGCCACCTTTGTTTTGGGTCATCTTAAGAAGTAGTGATTCTCTAAAAGCCAGGTCAAGAATCTTGGATTAAAGTGGTCAACTTAGTAAAAAAATTGAATTTCAATTTTTTTTTCAATCTTGTGGATATTCTTAAGGCATAATTCAATGTTGTGGATATTTTCAAGAATTTCATTTTTTTTCAATCTTGTGGATATTCTTAAGGCATAATAATTTCAATGTTGTGGATATTTTCAAGGCATAATAATCTCACAGACTGGGCAAATTTTTACATATAAATCAAAATGAAAACTGTTTAAGTACTTCATACACTTGCAGTTGCACACAAAACCATGTTACTACTATAATAAAGCAGAACAGAGTACGTCTATTAGACGATAAGGATTCCCTCTCAGCTGCCCCGATGAAGCCCAAGTTAAAAGCAATTCCATTATGCCTCGAAAAGCTGTCAGGAATGGATCATGGCAGCTATGATTGGATTTATTAGCAACCTTTACGGGTCATCACAGGTTACATAGGGGTGTGAAATGTTAAATTCTTTCATTTTACAGACTGATCAAGCAAAAGGATGTGTTTCACACAATTTTACACTTTCCACTTACATGTATGACTCCTTAAAGTGTCATTAATTCATACTAGGCGGTCCCCGGGTTTCACGATCACCTGGGTTTCGCATCACCCGGCTTGAATGACCCTTGGGTTTCGCGGTTCCTTTGACCTTGAATGACCCCTGATGACCTTGTTGTGACCTTTAAAATTTTCGGCATCAACAATCGACCCAACCCACCAAGTTTCATGTCCATACACCAATGTTTACTCCATTTGACCTCCTTTGACCTTGAATGACCCCTGATAACCTTTGATTCACTAACCAATACAAACCAAGTTTCAGGAACATGCAACCCTCGGTCTCCGAGAAAATAGACTTTGACCTCATTTGACCTTGAATGACCTCTAATGACCTTGTCGTGACCTTAGCATTTTTTGGCCTCAATAATTGATCCTACCATCCAAGTTTCATGTCCATACACCAACGTTTACCCCATTTGTCCTCTTTTGATCTTGAATGACCCCCGATGACCTTTGATCCACTAACCAATCAACTCTGTCTTCGTTCGGTCAAGGGGCACCCACCCACCAAGTTTCAGGAACATGCGACCCTCAGTCTCCGAGCAAATAGACGTGGTCCATTTGACCTCTTTTGACCTCAAATGGCCCAGATGACCTTTGATCCACTAACCAATACAAACTCGGTCTATGTTCGGTGAAGGGGCACCCACTCACCAAGTTTCAGGACCGCGCGACCCCCAATCGCCGAGAAAATAGACGCGGTCAGACACACAGACAGACAGATAGACAGACATACCACCGGTATTAATATATAGATGCTCTAATTGAAACCAAAATGTGTGTTTACTTGGCTCTCAAATTACAGATACTGTAAAACAATTTAATTTCACGGCAACTTAATTTAGCGAATTAGCAAGCCATCATATTTTTGCAGCAATTTAATTTCACTAATTTGAATCAACCTGCTATGTTAGACTATAGTAATTCATCTTTAGTGGCGGCAATTTAATTTAGCGATTTGGAGGTCTTAGCGAAATTAGCGAAATTAAATTGCTAGCGAAATTTACTTGTTTAACAATAGTTCAAACCATGTACCATTCACCAAATTGATATAGGAATCTTCATATCCTCAAACCTGTTTTGTCAGAAAATGTGATGGCCACTACTTTTGGCATATTTTTTTTTTTTTTTTTTTTTCATTGACAGTGCATTATTGAAAAAAGGGCATCTTAAAAACAATAAAATATAGAAAGAATCACATGGTCATTAACTTTTTCTAGAAATAGATGTCCTTTGCCAGAAACATTAGCAAGCATCTGTGGAGTTGTTGTAATGCTCTAATTGAAACCAAAATGTGTGTTTACTTGGCTCTCAAATTACAGATAGTTCAAACCATGTACCATTCACCAAATTGATATAGGAATCTTCATATCCTCAAACCTGTTTTGTCAGAAAATGTGATGGCCACTACTTTTGGCATACTGTTGACTTCAAATCCGCATGTGCATTTTAAAGCAACAATCAGCCTAGACTATGATGAACATGTACATGTATGACTCTCCAGACTTGTAGTACGAGTACTTTCCCTGAGAATCAGTATGAGTACAAGTACTTGACCCTGAGTACGAGTATGAGTATTTGGACCCGAGTACGAGTATGAGTACAGCAAAATTTTAAATCCCAAGTATGAGTACCAGTACTTACGCCTGAGTAGGAGTATGAGTACGAGTACCCAGGCCTGAGTATGAGTACAAGTACACAAATTGTACTCGTACTCGAGTGCTACAAGTCTGTGATTCTCTGTACATGGGACCGATAGCTTAACACACTTTCCTAAGGAAGCAATACTTTCTTGGTTTCTTTGCCATGTCCAAAGCAGAATGCAAGCATACATGTACTATAAACTTATAGCACGTATCATAAACAGCCAAAAAACTCCTGCATGATCCAGCCATAGGCTGGTATGTTCCTCATCCTCCTCACCCACTCTTCAACTTACAGAAACTTTCAGTCAAACAAAGGTCATGACTGCTAACCTAATGTGACGCAGTCACATGAAACAAGTGTAAACTCAAGACATCACATCTGTAAATTGTTCACTTGGCAGTAGAACTTCTTGCATCAAGATGTCTATACCTGTTGACTTGTCATACATAAATAGGAAATCATTACAATAGCAAACAGAAGTCTATCACGTCAGCCTGGATGGTAATAGCATCCATGGATATAAGAGCAGGATTCATCATCAGATGGTATGTTATGATCAGAATATCAACATAGTTTACAGCTTATATTGCCTGCTAGTTAGAAGAAGGTGATCAATTTAATAATTGTAATCAGAAATGCTGCTAATTAAATCAGCAGCTGTTTCAAAGACGTTGTACTAAGCCTACCGATGATGAGTTTGATTGCAAAATGTGCTAAGTCCACAAAGCGCACTTTTGAGAGAAAACTTGGAGAATGTGAAATTGAAATACGATTTTGAATCACACCAAACTTGCAATGGTTGTGGGGTGTAAGCAAGTGTGAGGCACAGCTCAAAACAATTAGGAGATTATTCTGACTATGTCAAATTTCCCGTTGAGGTCAGAGAGATTTAAAGGGGATGACCCAATTTAAAGAGACACTGGCACATTTGAAAAATAGTGCGCCCTCAAGATTTTTCAAAATCGATATTTTTGCATGGTTGTAAGGCTTTCATATACAAAATCCCTCACCCGAAATGATTAAAACCAAATCAGCTTCCTTATGGGTAAACAGAACGATTTTATAATTTAGCGTCGCCAGCGACGTTAAATTCAGCAGACGACGAAAATGGCATTTAACACAAGAACATGCACGCCGTGTGCATGTTTCTCACGCTATGCACACTGTTTGATCCGTCTATAACCTTTGTGGTTTTAATATCAGTGAGTACGAGTCAAAAATATTCATGTAATATACACATTTGTTGATTAAAGTTATGGAAAACTTAAAAGTTGGCCTACAAATTACCTGGATATCTTTATCCTCATATCAATGTCCCTATCTGTTTTGGGGTATGTTTGGCCTACAAATTACCTGGATATCTTTATCCTCATATCAATGTCCCTATCTGTTTTTGGGTATGTTATTTTTATGTGTAAAATATATCTCTGTTCTTCCAATGGCCTAGACTATCATTTGAGAGCAAATTGAAGAAATTTCATATTTTGTGAAAATGTGCCAGTGCCGCTTTAAGTCTATTTGTGATGGCCTTCAACCCAAAACCCCCTCTCATATAATTTCAACCTGTTTTTAAGTGAGAGCTAAAAACATGATTTTGTAATCCCCATAGAGAGTACCCTGTAAATTAATATTGGTCAAACAAAATGGGGCATATTTTTGCTCATAACATCCAAACATCCTTTAGCCCTATGATTTCACAGGGTAAATGAGAAAAACTAGCCTTCTTGTGATACCAACATTTTTTAACACTTCCGGTAAAATCTGGGGTCCCTGAGGATGAGGGTATTAGTGATCGGACCATGGACCTTTAAGGCATTTTCTTTATCAGAAACTTTTAATCAGCTCAGATTTTCTACAATGCATGTGCATTTTCCGGAAAGTAACTTCCCAAATATCTGACTTTTTTTTTAGCCATGGTGTATAATATTTAAGAAACACAGTCCACTTAAGAAGAGACACCTTTTAAAGTGGAGGTCAACTGATTTTAATATTTTAAAATCTATTTTTTTTTTCATTTTTAGGTTTCAGACTTTTAAAGGATGGCCCGATTTAAGTATATGAAATTTTCATCTTGATAGATTGACCTTCACCCTAAAACTCCAACTGCAAAGTTTTGCGCCGATATTTCAAGCCGTTTTGATGTAAGAGCTAAAAACGTGATTTTGTAAGCCCCATAGAGTACTGTGTAAAATTAATATTGGTCAACCAAAAAGGGGCACATTTTCACTCATAACTTCCAAACCAAACATCCTTTACCCCTAAGATTTCACAGGGTAAATGAGAAAAATAGTAGCTTTCTTCTGATAACAAAATTTTTGCCACTTCCGGTAAAATCTGAACTTCTGGGGACGAGGCTATTAGCGATCGGGCCATGGACCTTTAAATATTTTGATTAATTGGGAGCTTTTACTCAACTTTTGGCATTTCCTGAACTCCAACAATACATCATAGCTTAAATAAATAAAAATCCCATTTCCCATATTTTATTGCCCATTTTAACACAAAAAACTGTGTTTTCACAATTAAAACCTCAATTCTAATATCGGACAGTCGTATAGCATGTTTTTCATCAAAGCTCTTCAACTACACAAGACAAGAGCATCACATGAAGCAGAGGAAACCTGAAATGGGCTTAGACCGCAAGAGCTCCTTACAAGCTACTTCAATATTTTACACTTCCTGTTCAAGACAAGTTGTATTTCTTTAGATCTACCTACAAGCAGGGTAGCCTTCCACTAAGACTTTGCTTTAGATCTGCACAAAGATGCTTCGCACTTGACATATGCCTTTAGAGATCCTGTCGTGTTTGGTGAAGACAAATTTTGAGTCATCTTTGACTAAGACTACAAGCAGAGTAGAGAAACTCAGCACAAACTCTTCCTTCAACATCAACATAAGAATACAGTTAAAGGAAAACCCGTGTAACAAATAATATTATACAATATACTCTATAAAATAATTATTGACTACATATCGAGTGGTTTCATCGAAAAACAGAATTATTAACCATAACAATGGATTAAAACAATCTAGTCTGACCATGTGCTATTTAAAAATCGCGCTAGTGAATAACGTGTTATGTGATACGACCGGCATGTTTACGTTATACATGCCATAGGAAATACACATTATAACAGCATAACATGTGAAGGTGTATGACGCTTCTGTGCCGTCCGTATCGCATAACACTTTTTTTTTTTTTTTTTTTTTCCACCAAGTTACATCATTGTCGCCCTTATGGAACTCCAGATAAATGGTATACAACATGGGTTAACATTTTTGTCACAGACGGACGGACGGACGAACGGACGGACGGACGGACGAACGGACGGACGAACGGACGGACGGACGGACGGACGCTGCTCATTTCATAGTCCCCGTTCCGAACTCGTTCGGCGGGGACAATTATTGACTAGATATCGAGTGGTTTCATCGAAAAACAATTATTAACCATAACAATGGATTAAAACAATCTAGTCTGACCATGTGCTATTTAAAAATCGCGCTAGTGAATAACGTGTTATGTGATACGACCGGCATGTTTACGTTATACATGCCATAGGAAATACACATTATAACAGCATAACATGTGAAGGTGTATGACGCTTCTGTGCCGTCCGTATCGCATAACACATATACATATCCCATATACACTAGCGCAAATTTCAAATAGCGCATGCTCAGACAAAATGTTTTTATTAATTTTTATGGTTAGTATGATTCTGTTTTTCAATGAAACCACTCGATATGTAGTCAATAATTATTTTACAGAGTATATTGTATAATATTATTTGTTATACGGGTTCTCCTTTAACTCTTCCTTCAATATAAGATCCATTTTTTTTAAATTTAAGAATACAGTTGGTATACCTCTATTAATCCAGAAAATAAGTTTCTTTCTAGTATGTAGCCCAAAAACCTAAATGCGAAATGCATTTTATTTGTTAATTTTTTTTTAAAGGGAGGCCCTCAAAATGCCTCAAATCACATCAATCGCGAGATCAAATGCTAACTCAAAACCAGTTGAGGTACAAACCATACTTTACTGAAAAATGTTTAGTTTATAAAACAAGGCGAACTTGTATTTACGCGATGCGTAAAATATGTCCCCGCCGAATTTCGCGATCATTAACATGCGATAAATGCAACTGCAATGTATGAAGTCTACAATATAAACCCCACCCGTCGCCCTCCCGACACCCCACTCGTTCGGCTGGGACAAAAATTCCAATTTGGAATCACTTATAACAGGCAACTTGACAACCTTCTTTTGACAATTAACCTGAAAAGGCCTGAAAAACAGCATGAAAAAAAACCCAAATGACCCCCAAAAAGGACTGAAAATAAATAAAATTTCGTAAGGCTGAACAAAAAAATAAATTATGAAAAAATAAAAATATGAAAAATAACAAATAATACATGCATGTTCATTTTAATGAACATGCATGCATGTATTATTTGTGTAGCTGGAATATTTAAGTTACTAAATATAGATCAAAACACACTATGCATGTTAGTGTTGTAACATTCGGTCTTGTAAGAATACAAATTAAAATACATTTACTCTGAAATATCAATTATTTTACCATTGAACATTTAATCATAAAAAGCATAGTACTGGGAGTTTTGTAACCTAGAGGGTAAAAAAAATCTGATTTTGCACTGGACTGGAAGAAATACGGGGCCAAATCCTAGACTATCACAATGATAATTGCTATTAAGATAATCAACTACAAATGGAGGCAGCAAGCCTACATTAGGCGTGTTCAGACGAGGGCTCTAAACTTAAAGTTTACATCGTAGTTTTAATTTTCGAAGTTTAACTTGTAGTTAGTGCCCGTGCGAACGCACTCGTGGTTTAGTAAACTTTAAGTTTACTCGAAGTTTAAAACCATAAGATTTCTTATGGTTTAGTCGTGGTTAGCGCACTACCCCCTGTTGAGCGTCATAAGCTGTCATAGTTTACGGCCGTGTGGACAGGCTTATCAACAAGCTCGAAGTTTAGCGTGACCTCGCGGGTCGCGATCCCGGTCACCATTTTATTTATCATAGCGACGGACTATACATGTGTGTATAGTACACTCAGACTGGTAGTTAAAAATATAAATTTTTAATTACATTTGATAATTTTTTTTTTTTTTTTTTTTGTATGAAGTCTACAATATAAACCCCACCCGTCGCCCTCCCGACACCCCACTCGTTCGGCTGGGACAAAAATTCCAATTTGGAATCACTTATAACAGGCAACTTGACAACCTTCTTTTGACAATTAACCTGAAAAGGCCTGAAAAACAGCATGAAAAAAAACCCAAATGACCCCCAAAAAGGACTGAAAATAAATAAAATTTCGTAAGGCTGAACAAAAAAATAAATTATGAAAAAATAAAAATATGAAAAATAACAAATAATACATGCATGTTCATTTTAATGAACATGCATGTATTATTTGTGTAGCTGGAATATTTAAGTTAATAAATACAGATCAAAACACACTATGCATGTTAGTGTTGTAACATTCGGTCTTGTAAGAATACAAATTAAAATACATTTACTCTGAAATATCAATTATTTTACCATTGAACATTTAATCATAAAAAGCATAGTACTGGGAGTTTTGTAACCTAGAGGGTAAAAAAATCTGATTTTGCACTGGACTGGAAGAAATACGGGGCCAAATCCTAGACTATCACAATGATAATTGCTATTAAGATAATCAACTACAAATGGAGGCAGCAAGCCTACATTATCGAAATTACAGATTTATGGTTATTGTTATTACTCTTGATGATTATTTTAACCTTGTCTACTCCACAAGCCAGACAATTTGAAATAACAATTCAAAAATTGCAACAATCTTGTACTGGCCTTGGTCTATTATATGGATTAGATGTCCTGGGCTGACAACTCATCATTATTTACACACACAAAAATATTAAACTGTTAACACAAGCGCATGTTGGTAAATTCTATAGGCCAAATATTAATGCAAAAATGCAGAAGTAACTAACTTTAATTTTAAAACCATGATTAGGCATAGTAAAAATAAAATCTTGTTTCCAGTAACCCTTCCATTCCATAACAGTGCCTAAGTGTTTTCACTCCCCCAAGGAAACCACTTTCCAGATGGAATACCACCTTTGAGGGGGCATAAGACAAGGCCAAAGGTGCAATATAAATGAGTTCCGGTTTATCGTCTGGAAATTAGGAGCAAATCATTGTTTTCGAAATGCGTCAAAATCGCTCAAAAAGTAACATGATGTTTCCGCGACGATGTTTCCGCGACAATGCTTCCACAGCATACACATTGCAAATCATTTTGATGTTTATATCTGCTCTAGAAGGACCAATTTACATATATTTAACACCAACATTACCATTTTATACATTCTTGTATTTTTTGTGGGGGCAGTCGTATTTGCCATTGTACAGCAATGGCGCGCAGTCGCTCGATGATGGATCGCTTCATTTCAGCACATAAAGGGTTAATTATTTTTTCTGATTATGTAATTAATTTTGTTTCATGCATATGAACATACATAAGCAGAAAATTACTTCTGGCAACAGGGTTTGCTAATTTTTATTTTTAAAATCACACTTCCGTTGGTGCCTAAGGGGTGTTCCTAGGGACCCAAACTAATTATCTCATTAACAGGCGAGAAATTTTAGTAAATTTTTTTATGGAAAGAAGCGCATCGATAAGTTGCACAATTACAAAAAATTAGAGTTCAAAAATATTTTTCACGAGTGTGAAATCGCCGAAAAACAAATCTTGGGTACTATGGAACCCCCCCCCCCTTAGGCACTTTTTTTTTTTTTTTTTTTTTGCGCAGTCGCTCGATGATGGATCGCTTCATTTCAGCACATAAAGGGTTAATTATTTTTTCTGATTATGTAATTAATTTTGTTTCATGCATATGAACATACATAAGCAGAAAATTACTTCTGGCAACGGGGTTTGCTAATTTTTATTTTTAAAATCACACTCCCGTTGGTGCCTAAGGGGTGTTCCTAGGGACCCAAGCTAATTATCTCATTAACAGGCGAGAAATTTTAGTAAATTTTTTTATGGAAAGAAGCGCATCGATAAGTTGCACAATTACACCACAAAGGTCCCCCGCCCAGTGCAGTAGCTAAAGAACAAGAAGCAACAATTTAATATCTCAGGGAAGATTGTGATGGCCCACCAAGTTTCATCCTCCTACCACATGTTAAGTGATTTGACCTCGTTTTTTTTTTTTTTTTTTTTTTTTTTTTTTTTTTTTTTTTTTTTTTTTTTTTTTTTTTTTTTTTTTTTTTTGCCCATATTTGACCCTATTTTTGACCACATTTGACCTTTGACCCATGCCACATGACCCACTTTGTATCCCACCCAACCCCTACTTGAGATACATCTATGTTGCGAAGATGGACTTCCACACTTGTTTAGTTCCAAAGATATCGTGAGGGACACACACACGCACGGACGGCTACCATTTCTATAGTCCCCCTTCGCCAACTAAAGTTGGCGGGGGACCAAAAAATTAGGGTTCGAAAATATTTTTCACGAGTGTGAAATCGCCGAAAAACAAATCTTGGGTACTATGGAACCCCCCCCCTTAGGCACTTAAGTGATAATATTTAGTGTCAAGAAAAAAAATGAGGGGGAAAAATTAGGTCTTCCAAAACTCCATAGACTCCACACATAAAATATTTTGAAAAAAAAATCTTTCTCCTTCCTTCTGTCCCAAATTTTTCAGAGCATGTTACCAGAAACAAAATATTTTTGTTAGGCCTTATGATTTCTGAAGATATGACAAAATACAAGTTTGACTGATTTTGGTCTTATTGAAAGATTAAACCTCCTACAGGTTACAATTTGCTTGTTTAAAGGTGCATTTCGTGATTCCAGCCCCTTCTGTTTTACTCATTGTTCACTAGATATCCTTGAGAAAAGCTTATTAACAACTTTTTAGCTAATCCTGACTTTGCGGTTTTGTATTATGAGCAAATGCTCGTTTCCCACGGTCCCATAGGCCACTGTGCTATAATTTCTGTCTGTTTACGGACAGAAAATACGAAATTGCGAATTACGTACAGACACGGCCGAATTTGCACGTAAGATTTGGCACAGATGGATTACTAAGTTAACGGTTCAGATGATACGAAAATCTCAACTTTTTTGAGGTAAGTTGGGGGGACGAGGCTGTGGATCACGAAATGCCCCTTTAAGTTAAAAAACCTAAAATTGCCAAAGAGCTTGGCACTGCCATAGGATGTGGTACAGTAGTGTAGAACCGATCACATCGGAAGGTTCTGAACCGGGCCAATTTTAAGCTTATCGGATCTGGATCGGAATCGGCAAAAATTTCCCTCCCTACCGATCTCATGAACCGATCCCAACCAGTTGCTGCAAAGCCTAGAAAAAATGGCAAAACCTCATTTCAAACTCACCTTATCTGCCAAATGAAAACCTTAGGCCTATATGTTTTCGATTGAATTTACTCAATCTAACATTAGAACCAACCAGAGTCATCAGACAAACATTCACAATTGGTAACTACAAATATGAAGCGTCATGTGTGTTTTGTATTCACAATGTTTAAGTTGACATGAATTCACATGTCAACAAAACCAGGGAATTTCCCGTAAATTCTTGATGAGATGAAACAACGTTCGTGATTGGCTAAGGTATTCTTTTCATTTTATTAAGAATTTAATGCAAGTTTGTTGAATAAATTTAGAGACAAAACTTTTCAACACAAGTTATAACAACATATCATAGTTTTTATTGTAAATTTATAAAGGGGTATGTGATGGTTCATTGTTACTTTTATCCAATTTGTTGAAATATTCTAGAATATTTCTAGAAATTCACGAACTTTCCAACCATCATGCATTGCGCGAACCTGGAAATCACCTAATCAAATATGGCTGCCCGATATGATGCGATAGAGAAGGGTATCATGGAGCTCAGAAAATCTGGAAAACATAGTTTTTTTCAACGTTTCTGTGTAAAACTAGTCGCATTTCAAGTAGATTGTAATTTGATCATTAGAGCGTAAGTAATAAAGAAAGTACATCAAATTTCAGAGAGCAAATTTTACAATGTACAGAATACCACTGCAAATCTCACGGGTTACTGATATCACCAGAGAATCGGTATCTGAATCTGAATCGGCCGATCAAACCTAAACATGATCAGAGATTGGCCAATTCAGAAGCAGTGTGGATTGGTTCTACACTATGGTACAGGCACATGAAGCCCTCTCCAGCAGTTCCTAAGACCCCAAGTTGAAGTGCAATTCAGGTCATAAGGTCTCCTTTTTGGAAATGCTTTGCCTCGAAGATCAATTTTAGCCAAATTTTAGTTCCAAAGCCTGCAAATTTCTCAAAATTTAGCCCCCAAGTTTGGAAATCCGGGCTGCACATCCTTACATACATACATACATACAACAAGGCATTTATAACCCGCTATTACATAAAGACCACAGTGGGAGTGATGATGCACAGCAAAAAAAAAAGGAAAGAAGTACCTGAAAAGAAGTTGAGTGCCCCCTCTTGGGGGTACATTTTTGCTAATGAGGAACCCCAATTTTAACTATAAACATTTTAATTTCAGAAAAGTCGTTGATCATTTACTGGGAGGGAGTTTTAGTTCATTAAAAACAAATCCAATCATAGGGAGGGGGACATATGGAACTCTTGCCCAATTTCTACCGAGTCTTTTTTTGGACTCAAATCTCTCCTTTATGACCAAGCTGCTTTTTTATAGACCAGTTAACAGCGATGTTTGTAAACATGTTAGGGCCTGGTATCTTGAAATAGGTCGGCCTGACTGGGCAATTGTATCTGAGTGTTAGAGTTTTAATACTATGGGCCATAACGATTCGCAGGGATGGATTCGCAGGCAACAAAAGAAGTGACGTATATGATGTTAACTGGTCTATATAGAAGGAAAGAGTACACTGTTATGAAGGTATGTCACTTTGGTCCACTTAATTTGACATTAAATGTATGGATACAATCCATCTGTAATGAAAAACAAAACATACAATTTAGCAATATACAGGAATCTGGGTTTGCACTAAGATAACAAAATTTGGGTTACATATAAACATGTATGTTGGTACATATGTACATGAAGCAGAAATGACAATGCAGCTCAATTTGCTTTATGACTAAAATAAGTGGTCCTGAACCAACTTCAGGCAAACATAAGATTTTTAGGGGGCTCAAAGGAACTGGCTGGGGTTGGTAGCACAGGTGACCCTGAGGTTACAGCAATGTCCTGAGGTTACAGCAAAGTGTGTTTCGTTTCTTCCCACCCAGGAGTAAGAATGGGTAGCAATTTATGCTGGGAAGGTAAACAGACAGGTTGTGTGGGAGGAGTAGTGAACCCCGTAACCTATGAGTCTGGCCCCAATACTATGTGAAAGAAAGATGCTGAGAGCCAGATCCGGCAATGTTGCTGTAGCCGGCAATGTGTTGCCGGAATCGGCAGTGTTGTTTCCCACAATGCATTCCAAGTGCGGTAAATCTAAAGTTGGTAAGTTAATCTAATAATGGGATTTTTAGTTATTTTAAGTGATTGTAATGTTTGACTACAAATAAAAAATATATTTTGTGCTATAAAAACGATTTTAATCTAAAAGTTCGATAAAAACTAAAAAAAGTGACAAATTTGAATTTTCAAATTTTAGTACACCCCCCCCCCCCAGGTGAATATTGTTGGTCCTGGGTGAAAATTTGGTGACATAACATACATTATAGGCCTAATGGGTAAAATATGGACTTCCCCTGAAAAATAATAAATCCCTATCAATTAGAATCCCTTAAGGTTTCCTAATTCTGCAGGGATTCTTTTTTTATGTTGCCAGAACTGGCAATATACTGCCAGCTATGGCAACATTGCCAGATCTGGCAGTCGGCCCGAACTGGTAAGTGAGTCGCTAAATGTGGTAGCTTAGCTGACATTTAATCTGACCTCTTACCTTTACCTTAAAGGTGCTTGTTCAAATTTAAGTGTATCATGTTCGCTACCTAACTTGTGAAAAAGCTCAGAATATAACTTAAGAACTATGCATCGCTTCAGATACAATCTATACAAGATTACTAAGGATACCAACTTCAATATAAATCTCACCAGGCTTAACTTTTCAGCATAGCTCACCATAGTGTTCAGATGCTACAGATTCATAATGTCTGTCCCATTCATACACACATTATTTTTAGAATGTGCAATAAACTCTAAGGTTATTACTTTTTGGCAATAATTTGGTAAAACATGCAGCATATGTGCAACGTGTATGTATACAATAGGTTACTATCCAGGCAGTGTTGTGACAATATTGTTATCACAGAATCAACCATGCAATGTTTACGAGGAAACTGCGTCACAAACTGTCTATTATAACTACCTAGTTTTAACCACTAAGCATAGATCCCTACTTGAGCCAGGATAGCCAGCACACTAATATTAAAACCAAAGGGCTTCAATTGACCTAATTTACCATCAGCGACATCCTCTGAAACTACATCACACTTGTTTCACCTTGACCACAAGAAAAGCTGGCAAAAGTTGTTGATTGTTAAAGCAATTGTTCATCTAAAATACAAATATGACAATTTTGGTAGAACAGAATGTTTGTGTAATTTTTGCATGCACTGGAAAAAATTAACTTCATATTAAATTAGAAAACTCATTTTGTAAGCATGGTAAATATTCTTCACAATTTTTAAAGGAATAATTTCCTATAGGTCCACCCACATACTATTTTCAGCAATTCCTTTGCAAACAAGAATGTGTAAAAATTACTCGGCCGTAAATTTTTTTTTTCCTTTCTCGGTAAATGTCACACAGTTTCATTACTACTCTCAGTTGACAACAGAAATGAACAAAAGCGACATTTCAAAAATGTATTATATTTAGTAGCTTGATATTTAGTCAACCACAACTACGCTAATGCTATACTAAGAATTTTGTCTAAACAGGATACATGAAAAATGTGAAAGACTAGATGAACAATTCTAGCCACCTTTGTTTTGGGTCATCTTAAGAAGTAGTGATTCTCTAAAAGCCAGGTCAAGAATCTTGGATTAAAGTGGTCAACTTAGTAAAAAAATTGAATTTCAATTTTTTTTTCAATCTTGTGGATATTCTTAAGGCATAATTCAATGTTGTGGATATTTTCAAGAATTTCATTTTTTTTCAATCTTGTGGATATTCTTAAGGCATAATAATTTCAATGTTGTGGATATTTTCAAGGCATAATAATCTCACAGACTGGGCAAATTTTTACATATAAATCAAAATGAAAACTGTTTAAGTACTTCATACACTTGCAGTTGCACACAAAACCATGTTACTACTATAATAAAGCAGAACAGAGTACGTCTATTAGACGATAAGGATTCCCTCTCAGCTGCCCCGATGAAGCCCAAGTTAAAAGCAATTCCATTATGCCTCGAAAAGCTGTCAGGAATGGATCATGGCAGCTATGATTGGATTTATTAGCAACCTTTACGGGTCATCACAGGTTACATAGGGGTGTGAAATGTTAAATTCTTTCATTTTACAGACTGATCAAGCAAAAGGATGTGTTTCACACAATTTTACACTTTCCACTTACATGTATGACTCCTTAAAGTGTCATTAATTCATACTAGGCGGTCCCCGGGTTTCACGATCACCTGGGTTTCGCATCACCCGGCTTGAATGACCCTTGGGTTTCGCGGTTCCTTTGACCTTGAATGACCCCTGATGACCTTGTTGTGACCTTTAAAATTTTCGGCATCAACAATCGACCCAACCCACCAAGTTTCATGTCCATACACCAATGTTTACTCCATTTGACCTCCTTTGACCTTGAATGACCCCTGATAACCTTTGATTCACTAACCAATACAAACCAAGTTTCAGGAACATGCAACCCTCGGTCTCCGAGAAAATAGACTTTGACCTCATTTGACCTTGAATGACCTCTAATGACCTTGTCGTGACCTTAGCATTTTTTGGCCTCAATAATTGATCCTACCATCCAAGTTTCATGTCCATACACCAACGTTTACCCCATTTGTCCTCTTTTGATCTTGAATGACCCCCGATGACCTTTGATCCACTAACCAATCAACTCTGTCTTCGTTCGGTCAAGGGGCACCCACCCACCAAGTTTCAGGAACATGCGACCCTCAGTCTCCGAGCAAATAGACGTGGTCCATTTGACCTCTTTTGACCTCAAATGGCCCAGATGACCTTTGATCCACTAACCAATACAAACTCGGTCTATGTTCGGTGAAGGGGCACCCACTCACCAAGTTTCAGGACCGCGCGACCCCCAATCGCCGAGAAAATAGACGCGGTCAGACACACAGACAGACAGATAGACAGACATACCACCGGTATTAATATATAGATGCTATACTGAAGAAGTGTGTTTGCTTTGTACTTCACAAAGCAGTTGACTACAAACTGCTCTAAGTGTTTCTGTGACCTTACAGCTGAGATTTTGTTTTCTTTTGAGGGGATGTCATTTTTTTATATCTTCTGGGATAGGTTCCATGTTTCTGAAAAGTGCATTATTTGTGTTTCAAAAGCACAGTTTGAGCTCAGAAGTTTGTTCATAATCATGGATATAAGAATTTACAAAATCATTTCATACAGCATCACGCAGGCATATTTACTATACAATACATGATGCTTTCAACCCAATAACTAGAAGTTTGCGGTTCTCGGCTTTCGCGCTCACTATATTCAAAGAAAATAAGCTGTGAGCCGCTCCATAAAAAAACTTAACATTTTAGTAGCTGGCGGTCCACAAAACACTAAATAGTATCACAACGTTAGGTACCTACTTACTATATAAATAGCTATCAATACTCCGAAAATTGACATGATACCAACAACTGGCTATTGTAATCCTATAAAAACAAGTCACTATTAAATTTGGGGACAGGTACTTGGCGAGTTAAAAAAAGGGCACGTTAGGAAGAAGCAAGTTAGAAAAGCGAGTTACCCTCACAAAGATACAAGATTATCACCTGCTTAGATTATAACTAGTCCTGGTGGTGAGTTAGGTTCTCTTTCCAAGTCTTAGTGCTGAGTTATGATATTTGCAACTAGTCCTTGGGGCGAGTTAGATTCTTAAAGCAAGGCATAGTGGCGAGTTAGGATATTTAATTTACGTCAAGTCCAGGTTGCGAGTTAGGTTCTTACATCAAATCCCGATGGCAACTTAGGATATTTACGGGCAAGTCCCACTGCTGTATTAAGGATATTCCGACAAGTCCCAGTTGCAAGTTAGCCAGACTCAATGGCTTTGGCGTAGCTCGTCAGTGGGACTTGACGGCTCTATCATAACTCATCAGTGGGACTTGATGGCTTTGGCGTAGCTCGCCAGTGGGATTTAATAGCTTTGACTTAACTTGCCAGCGGGACTTGATAGAGTGTTTATCTTCATGGGGGGGGGGAGCTCACTTTTCTAACTGGCTTCTCTAACTTGCCTTTTCTTAACTCTCCCAAAATCTATTCCCACTAAATTGGGCCCAAGTGCAACTCAATTCCACACAGATTCCGATACAGTAACATCCCGTCACAGTGGAGTGACTTTGAATGGGTGACATATCAGGTAGTAATTTGCTGACAAAACACACAAATGAAATGCTGTTAACGGGTGCCATCAAATCTGTGTTACAAGGCAATCAGGGTGAATTTTCAAAAAACGATTGCAGGCAACTAAAATCAATTCAGTTTATAACCAGATTCTACACCCAGATCCCAGTACAACTACCGCTCTATAAAACTCAACCTTGTGAACTATGACGAAAACTGATCACATCAAATATAGCAAGCAGAATATATACTCTTTACTCTTAAAGAAACAAAACAAATTTAATAACAAATCATCAAAAATACTGCAAGTAAACTTGTGTCATCCCCCTGGCAAGATGGCAGTCTGGAACATGACCTCAGATGACCTTTGACCTTGGTCCATGACCTTTACATCATCCACCTCTGATGATCTCTAGATGACCTTTGACCTCACTCGTGAGAGGAGTAACTATGGGGCACTAGCCACGGACCATTATATGCACAAATTCCATGAAAATGTGTAGATGCATGTTGAAACATTGGACTTATATCTACAGTAAACAATTGGTTTAACATATTTACCACAGATGCATGCGCACACACACACACACACGCACACACACACAAATCCCTGTGTGCAGAAGACACAAATGAGTATTTCAAACAAACTTACCGTAAAATGCTCTGCTACTGTATATTCTTTGTCCAGTAGGGCACATATTCTATCATAGTGTCTGAGTGAATCACTGTCAAAAATCAGCCTAGAGAAGGAGGAGAAAGAATTGAAAAGTCAGTATATGATTTTGGAAGAAAGCTGATGCATGATGGCTGACACAAGTCTCATGAATAATAATAGGCTACACACTGCAATCATTATTGCACCAATTTCACAATGAAAAATACATCGGCTCCTAGTCAAAATGCTGCCAAATAAGAACAAAGCAATATGATGCAAAATGAGATGTTATGTGCACTTGCAAATGGTCAGTTTCATATCTCCCTGACAACCAGATTTCTCGAAGCACAGGTGCCTACTACAGTGTTAGTCATTATTCCTTGGATAATGACGAAGTGTGCGAATGTCTTTTTGTGAACTGTGCCTAACATTGTCTTTTTGGAGGTAAAGTGGAAGAACATAGTAGCATGCCCAAGGGATTTTGGCAAAAATCTGTAGCAGACCAATACAATGTATACATATCCCGGGGGCCACTTGTATTCAAAGGTGGATATGATGCGTGAACATGGACTTACAAAATGTACCCTAAACACGTATTTCCACCGACTAAAAAACATACCCTAAACAAGTATTTTTGTCTGTTTTTACTATACTAAAGAAGTATTTTTGTCCATTTTTGCTACCCTAAACAAGTAAGCAATGCATTGTGTCGTTAATATAAGCTAATATACCCTTTATTATCTTGCTTTACTTTACAATATTGTTGATCTTTTTGATCTCTGCTTAATTTGAGTATTACATACCCTAAACATGTACATCACAATTTCAGGGTTAAAGAAAAAACATACCCTTTTTCCACATTTTGCCGTTTATGACACCCTAATCAATGAACGAGCGTACATCGCCTGTTGGAAAAAAGAGGCCCTTTTTACATGTTTTCTTGTTCACGCATCATACCCACCTTTGAACACAAGTGGTCCCCCGGGATACGTTTTAAGCCAAGAAAAAAATGTATGGCTCAGCTTCCCGCACACATAAGTGTAAAACATTACATTTTACCATATTTCTTTTTTAAGGTTTTCAAGAGATTTTAAATTTTTTTTCTAAATGGACAAGAAAAGGAAAATTTGGCCACGAAGTGGCAAAAAAAAGTCTTCCAGAAATGAATGCAGTTAAAAGGAATTTCTGCATACAGCACAGCTTTTTTCACTAAAACGCATAAAGCTTGAAGGATTTTGAGCTACAGCAAGATGAGACACTCTTTTTTTGGCCTTATATGCTGCAATGTCACACACTATTATTTAAGCATCTGGCTATGTAACTAATTATATCCTTCATTTTATTATACCATCAAGTAATTTCCTGTGTCTTGATTGGAAAAGTGTGCCAAATTACTGACCTGATATTTGCCGTATCATACCTTCTGATCAGGTCTCAATGCCCATATCAGGTTAGTAAAGTATATGCAAGCGCAAAAAGTTCCACGTCAACAAAACTGTGAATTACTGATCTAAATTAATGTAATCACAGTGCTTGTTTGGACCAATTTCAACATTATGCAACAAGTTTTGACAATGTATCCATCACAATGGTATGAAAAATTTAAGTTTGAGAATCAAAAGAATGCCAAATTGAATGACATTCATTCATGATGTTCTATGTCGCTGTAAATTCGGCATCCTTGTACTATTTGAACACAGCCCAATATTCCATGCACACAAAAAAGGTTCATTTTGTAATTTTATCTTCATTTGATTGCAAATTAAATATATCTGAGAGAATACTTTAAACATGTTTGAAAGAAATTAGATCCCAATTTTTCCTCTTACAGAGATAGGTCCGATGAGACCCTGGAACTGAAATTAAGGTCAAAACCCTAAAATGCAAGAACATAAGATTTAAATTATTTAGTATTAAAATGGTTAGCTTATAAGATATAAACCAGATCAGAAAGAACAGATCCATGTTAGATTGATTTTTCTGGCCAGTTTCCAACTTTGCCAATCGTATGAAGCATGTGCAATGCATTGAGTGCTAATTAACATTCCATCCCATATGTTGCCTACAAACCCCTTTAAGCAGGACAATTTTGAAATAACATTCATGATATCAGCACTATTACATGCCTCGGTTGCTTAGTGGCATAGTTGATCATTTATTGATTCTTTGTGCAAATTGCCTCGTCTAAAATGGTGAAAATGAAGTATGGCATAGAAAAGCTTTAAAGAGTACCAAATAAATTGTACTGAGATCCAAGTAGTATTAGAAACAATGTCAAATGAAAATACAATAGCCATACTGAAATTATTCCATTTATTTTGTTTTATCTTTTCCTTCTTTTTCTCCCCCTTTGTTTTTTTTCAGAGATGTAACAGAAGACTAGTCCCATTTCCTGAAAATCCACAATTTTAACTGACGGCAAGGGCAAATTTTTTTTTTTTTTTTTTTTTTTCCTTGGATAATGACGAAGTGTGCGAATGTCTTTTTGTGAACTGTGCCTACATTGTCTTTTTGGAGGTAAAGTGGAAGAACATAGCAGCATGCCCAAGGGATTTTGGCAAAAATCTGTAGCAGACCAATACAATGTATACATATCCCGGGGGCCACTTGTATTCAAAGGTGGATATGATGCGTGAACATGGACTTACAAAATGTACCCTAAACATGTATTTCCACCGACTAAAAAACTACCCTAAACAAGTATTTTTGTCTGTTTTTACTATACTAAAGTATTTTTGCTACCCTAAACAAGTAAGCAATGCATTGTGTCATTAATATAAGCTAATATACCCTTTATTCTCTTGCTTTGCTTTACAATATTGTTGATCTTTTTGATCTCTGCTTAATTTGAGTATTACATACCCTAAACACGTACATCACAATTTCAGGGTTAAGGAAAAAACATACCCTTTTTCCACATTTTGCCGTTTATGACACCCTAATCAATGAACGAGCGTACATCGCCTGTTGGAAAAAAAGAGGCCCTTTTTACACGTTTTCTTGTTCACACATCATACCCACCTTTGAACACAAGTGGTCCCCCGGGATACGTTTTAAGCCAAGAAAAAAGTTATGGCTCAGCTTCCCGCACACATAAGTGTAAAAAATTACATTTTACCATATTTCTTTTTTAAGGTTTTCAAGAGATTTTAAAAAATTTTTCTAAATGGACAAGAAAAGGAAAATTTGGCCACGAAGTGGCAAAAAAAAAGTCTTCCAGAAATTATTTAAGAATCTGGCTATGTAACTAATTATATCCTTCATGTTATTATACCATCAAGTAATTTCCTGTGTCTTGATTGGAAAAGTGTGCCAAATTACTGACCTGATATTTGCCGTATCATATCCTCTGATCAGGTCTCAATGCCCATATCAAGTATATGCATGCGCAAAAAGTTACACATCAACAAAACTGTGAATTAGTGATCTAAATTAATGTAATCACAGTGCTTGTTTGGACAAATTTCAAAATTATGCAAATGAGTTTTGACAATGTATCCATCACAATGGTATGACAAGTTATCAACGGTCTCTAGGTTAAGCTAAATTTAAGTTTGAGAATAAAAAGAATGCCAAATTGAATGACATTCATTCATGATGTTCTATGTCGCTGTAAATTCGGCATCCTTGTACTATTTGAACACAGCCCAATATTCCATGCACACAAAAAAGGTTCATTTTGTAATTTTATCTTCATTTGATTGCAAATTAAATATATCTGAGAGAATACTTTAAACATGTTTGAAAGAAATTAGATCCCAATTTTTCCTCTTACAGAGATAGGTCCGATGAGACCCTGGAACTGAAATTAAGGTCAAAACCCTAAAATGCAAGAACATAAGATTTAAAATATTAATTATTAAAATGGTTAGCTTATAAGATATAAACTAGATCAGAAGGAACAGATCCATGTTAGATTGATTTTTCTGGCCAGTTTCCAACTTTGCTAATCGTATGAAGCATGTGCAATGCATTGAGTGCTAATTACCATTCCATCCCATATGTTGCCTAGAAACCCCTTTAAGCAGGACAATTTTGAAATAACATTCATGATATCGGCACTATTACATGCCTCGATTGCTTAGTGGCATAGTTGATCATTTATTGATTCTTTGTGCAAATTGCCTCGTCTAAAATGGTGAAAATGAAGTATGGCCTAGAAAAGCTTTAAAGAGTACCAAATAAATTGTACTGAAATCCAAGCAGTATTAGAAACAATATCAAATGAAAATACAATAGCCATACTGACATTATTCCATTTATTTTGTTTTATCTTTTCCATCTTTTTCTCCCCCTTTGTTTTTTCAGAGATGTAACAGAAGACTAGTCCCATTTCCTGAAAATCCACAATTTGAACTGACGGCAAGGGCAAATTTTAGAATAGGTAAATCTCTGAGGAACATATTTTCTTATGAGATTTTAGCAGTGCTGGTGCCAGATTTTTTGGGGAGGGCGATTTTTTGGGGGATTGAAATTTGGGGGGTCAAAAGTGAAATACTGGGGAATATAAAAAAATTGGAGATTTTTAACCAATTTTAGCCCCAAATCGCTGATTTTTTTCAAAAATCTGTTTCTTTTGGCCGGGGGGGGGGGGGGGGGGAAGAAAAAAAATTTGGGACTTTCCCCCCAAATTAAATCTAGATTTGAAGTACCAGAATAAATCCCATGAAGTGGCCTCACCAGGATTCAAACCTGGGACCCTTTGCACCAAAGGTAAGCATGTAAACCACTGGACCATGCTCATCCATATGCTGGCAATGATGTCAAAGCCCTGGGCTGACAGACAAGTCTAATTAAGATGATGAAGATAATATCAGTTACTCTGACAAGTTTCACACAACGTAAATATTCAAATTATTTCTAAGTGGAAGTGATTTTAAAAACAGTTCATTTTAGTATGTGTGAATATTTTATTTTTTTTGCCACACACTCCCTTTAAGTGATCAACAATCCTTCAGGAGCTTTAGTTCTTCTGCAGCAGATGTGTTTTCTTTTTTCTCCGATATCGCAGCAATTGATGAATACACTTTGGCCCTGATGATTATTGATCCTGTGCACAAACAACCAAGCCCTGGATTTAACCATGTTGAAAACTGCAATTAAATATCTCGGAGGCAGTTTCAGGTATGGTGCACTTTTCTATTTGATTTGATTAGACAGCAACCCTGAGCGTTATTGCTGGCCACATCACAACATTCTATTTTCCACTCCCTCCCGTCAATTAATAACCAACCTTGTGAAAAGCAACTACAGATAATATGAGGGAAAGAAATGATTTGGTAAATGTCATGGGAAAACGGCTCAGATCCAGTTGACTTAGTGCTGCTAAATTA
>JAMKCH010013956.1:0-25470 GCA_023653785.1 Ophioderma brevispina | reverse complement strand
GATGTCATTATACTTGGAGTAATGATGTTATGATTACTCTGCCTGCAACTTTTCCTCAATTGTTTATATAGCCTCTCCAACAATTCTAGAAGGATCCAACAGTCTATATGAGTCATGTACAAATTTAGTACATTACATCATGAGTCTTGAACTCACTAGAACGTTCACTTCCATCACCTCATGCATTACAGCATCTCTGTCTGTACTAGAGTAGGGCACCGGCCTATAGTCATCAGTGAAAATGGCGTCTAGTCAATTGCACTTTTCGGTTCGGGAAATTTACCAGAACATTCCGTGCTGTCTAATGAAATCACTAAGGTTCAGTACCTCTAGACGTTTCTCGCTTTTATGTTTATTCTATGTGATTCACACACACAAGTATGCACACACACCAGGTATTTTTTTATATTATGTTGCTTAGAAGTAATTTTATAATATTTTTTTATGTGCTAATTTAAAAACTTTACATCTTACTCAAAAGTGAAATAATCATGCTAATACTTGGGGCATGTAACAAGACCTTGATTTTGATTACTGCTAAAAAGTTGCACCATGGCAAAAATCCTGAAAGTAGAAACTGAAATGATATGAATTCCAATTGTTTATTTATAAGTGAATATGAGGTGATTGAACCCTCACTAGGATCAAGCCAACACTGTGACTTACATGAAGGCTTGAGGAGGGCAGTCCATTCCCATTGATGGCTGGCCTATATATGCTATTCCACAATTTGCCAAAAAAAGTGAAATGTTTTAAAAATTTCACTAGACAATGACAATTCACAAACAGTTAAACATGTGTTGAGACAAAATGGCCTACTTTTGATTGTTTTTTTTTTTTTTTTTTTTTTTTTTTTTTTTTTCCCATGATCGTTCATTATTTCTCAATGTGATTGCCACAATCAGTAAACATGGAACATTTATATACTTTAAAGCAGAGAGAATTTTGTAGAGGTATTTTACTATTACCATACACGAAGTAACAAAAGAATGCAATTTGATTATTTTTAAGTCACCCGGTAATAAATGTTAAATTGATCCAGTCAACATTTGACAAATTTTAAAATATTGTAATGTCAAAGTAAGATTCTGTTAAATCGCACCAACACAGAAAAATAGAACAGGTGATAGTAAGATACCTAAATAATAGATATCGGTTCCAACTAAAAAAAAAAATATATGCACTCTGGAGTCTCCCGGGATGCCAAGGACATTTCTGCAAATGCTTGACTAAAATCATTTGGAATGGAGCAGCCACTACTTTGTTACCCTAGCCGTGGCCGAAGCACGGCTAGGTTCTTGTATTTATGCGATTTCTTCTTCTTAACAACAGCCGGTGCGGTTGCCTAAGTGTGGCACGGATGGTTCTTGTACGAGTAAATACTAGTACACGAACCAGCCGTGCATAAGGACGGGCTTGGTTCTTGTACTGTATTTAACTAATGCCGTCACCAAGGGCATTGTATCTGTTTGTGCTGTTTCGTTTTCTCATTCATCTCCCTTACCATTATAATCCACTCAATCTATGAAAAACATACTAGGGACACACCTTCTCGACAAAATTGCTACAGAAGGTTTTCTTGCTGTAACTAACAGTAAAAAGATCGCCCAAAACCAACATATCAAAAAGTAGAAAAGGAGCCTGGCAAGACATGCTAATTTGCATTAATCTTACGTGGACGTATACGCCCCGATTCGACAAAGGTGTATAGTCCATAACTGAATGTTTAGGGAGATTTCATTTTTGTAGTATTTGACAATGTTTTGTATGGCTATGCCTGCAAGGTTGTGTATCACGTGCAACTAGATATATTAAAAGGGAAAGTGATGGTCATTATTCAAGATGGCCGCAATTTTCCCGCCACAATTAATTGCATTCCAGATGATTGTCAGGACTGCAATTGGATGGAAAGATCTTTATTTAGCAACTTATTATCGGAGAGTATTTATTCAAACACATTGAGTCAACTAGTGCAAGGATACTCCAAGTATTTTACCGGAATGGTCAAACATGTGGTATTGAAGAAAGCTACATTTTCTCATTTACCCTGTGAAACTCTTAGGGTAAAGGGATATTTGGTTTGGGAAGTGATGAGCGAAAATGTACCACATTTTGGTCGACCGATATTAATTTTCGTCTATGGGGCTACAAAATTCATGTTTTAGCTCTCACTGAAAACGGTTGAAATATCAGCGCAAAAACTCTACAGATGGGAATTAGGGGTGAAGACCATTTAGTGCTGCAGCACAACCAGGTTTGGGGTGGTACGGGGCCAGGAAAATTAACATTGTCATCATAGCTAAAATAAGATTAGAGTCATGTATTCACGGAAACACGTGATGACAAAATTAAAAGTGGTGCCAATTTGCGTCCGGCGCAATTTTACAAAATGGCCGACTCTCAAAGGCAAAAGTCCTTAAAATCATATGATAGCAATGTGGAGAAAAATTTTGGTGTTAAAATGTATGTTTCTGGTTCAAAGGAGTTCAATTAAACTATTCCCAACAGTGTCCGATGAATATTGATAGTTATAGCTATTTGCTTAGGCCGCCATTTTCCAAAATGGCCGACTTTTCAAAGGCAAAAAGTCCTTAAAAATCATATTATAGCACCTAGGGAGACAATTTTGATGTTGAAATGTATGTTTTCTGGGTCAAGAGTTCAACAAAAACTATTCAAAAACTTTCAGATGAATATGATCAATATGGCAATTTGCGGTATGCCGCCGTATTACAAGTGGCGCATCTACCTGACAAAACCCTCATATTCTTACTATATAGCCAGGGAGACAATTTTGATGTCAAAATGAATGTTTTTTGGTTTAAGAAGTACATTAAAAAAACTATTCACAAAACTCTCAGATTAATATACAAAGTAGTGGGTGTTGATATGCCCCCATTTTCCAAGATGGCTGAATGTCAAAGGCAAGAAACTTATATCTAGTGCCCAAACCCAGCTTTCTGGTTAGACCTGGAAGTACGTCCACACACTGTTTTTGATGGTTTCTAGCTCTTCAAGACCTATGATAACGACTGCATGATGCACTGCGCACCCTTGAGCATTTAAATATCCAAGATGGCCGCCAAGATGGCCGCAGGGACATTTAGAAGGCCATATCTCAGCCCCCCGGGCTACTATAAAGCCGGTCTTGGTGGCCTGGCTAGGTTTAAGGGTCATAAAATAATTTTTTTCATTATCGAACATCTGAATCGTCGCTTACATGAAATGCAAGATGGCTGCCAAAATGCTCACTACAACATACAAGAGTATATCTCCACCTCGGGAGCAGTATGAGATTTGTTTGTGGTTTTCAGTAGGTTGGAGGCGAAAGAATACTGACGTCCTAGCTGCATGGATGCAAAAACCACTTCCATTATATAGAAATAAAAAGGGTTTGCTGAAAATATTATATATCCAACATGATCCTACTTTTAGAATAACATATAAATGAAGAAAGACACGGCACTTTTGTACTATGCATGTTAGGACTTGTACAGTGACAATAAGGTACTGTTCAAAAGCGTGTTCTCACTGTGAATTTCAAAACCCCAACTAATCTGTGTGTGTGATAGAAGGAGCAAGAAAGACGATTACCCTTACCCGTTAATAAGGTGTGAGCAGAGTTCAGCGGTTCAAGTGAATTTGTAGAACCGTAACATAAGTGAAGAATGCTCTTAAACTCAATGTAAAATGTCTTCAATCTATGGGCGGAATACTCAATATTTAAAGATGAACCACAATTCCATGCACTTATTTCTATGGTTCTTCCTCGTCAACCTCTCCACCGCTTTCCTCAGCAGCCCAGTTCATCCATCTTTTGGGACATTGACCTATCCTATTACACTTACAAACTATAGTTTAGTGCAAGCCAGCTGGGCGAAGAACATTCTGCATTTTGGTGGAGATCACGGAGGATCAGCTAATTATACATACACAGTGCATGTTACTTCTGGAAGGTGGTGCGTTTTAGAACATCACTGGCACTATCAAGGGGGCTTCGAAAGGGTTGCAAGGGCGTGTTGGTTTGTCTTTGAGACAATCCATATGTGCATTATTACGATGACTCCAAAAATATACTTGCAAGAATGGCGTTTGACATTATCTGTGAATGCTTCTGAGGTGGTGCCAAGGCCTTTATCCCCGAGCTGTTGGTTAAATTTGTCTTTTTCCCCTCTTGACAATCACGGATCCTATCCAACATGAGGGCATTGTCCCTGTGGCTTTGCTTCCATAGCATACGGCAACAAATGCCGTAGCATCAATAATGACCTCATCCATTGCGGCAACATCAGTGCCAAGCCTTATACAGTTTAAAGCCTTCAAAGCACTTAATTACATTTGCTTTGCTACTCCCCATGGAAGCTTTGTATAGCAACCAGACAAAAAACATGATGCTGGGAGCACTCGTGGCGCTTATCCGAATGCTTTTCTGGCAGTTGGCCCCAATGTCTATCATGGTACGCTAAGAGATGGTACCCTCCATCAAGAGTTGACGAAGTGAGTGAGTGTACTGAGAAGGGCACAAGTACATAGCCGGATGAAAAACACGGTTGTGGCATCACAGATTACTTTGATGCAACAATGATCGCCTAATTGGCAACATGGAAACTTTGGGGGATAATAAACATAGGCATGATTGTTTTGAGATCAGTACACAGCTCAACAAGCCCTTGGTTGTATTCATTTGGGAACAGTGGTTTCTGTCACTCCAAAGTCTGTGGTAACCAGGAAGGAAACACAAAAACGTATTTAACGTTCGAATGGTTTTGTTGATGAAAATGGTTTTGCCGTTTTGAAACGTTGTAAAACAGTTTTTTAAACGCTTCCCGAAAACAATCCGGTTACCAAGCTTGGGGAATATTTTTGCTGAAATGAACGTTACAAAAAGTTTTTTTCAAGTTGTCTACCTTCATTGTAATAATTATACTCAAGTTTATAATACGTTTATAAACGATTCCCGACTCCTATTTTTTTGGAGTATTTTTTTTTCAATGTTCAAATATCTCTTTATTTATTCATTACCGCCTCATCGTCATAACCAACCGCGCCGCCCGCAGTTGCCGCTTTGTTTGCAGTCGTATTGTCCTCGTAGTTGATTCGTTGTCCCCTGCCAAAGTTATTATTTTCGTCAAAACAACAACACCATTATCATTGATAGGAAAGACAATAGAAAAGGTACAGATTATGAACCCCAGTTCACTAAATATGAGGATAATTATATTACAGAGTCGTATTTCGTCACGTAACGAAATGGAATAACGGAAAACAAGTCCGCTCATTTCAGAGTTTGAAGTTCGCATCGCAAGTACACGCGTAAGAGGCTTTCATTTCGGTTAAATTTCATTTCGATCCTGTTCCTGGAAAGTTGGATATTATTATGTTATAGCAACATTAAACACTTAAGTACAATTTTTAAATCTATTTACAGAATTAATTTCACAGAAAAGACCGTATTGCAAACAGAAACACCGATCAATTCACGAACACCGTCCCGTACTTGTCGTGTGCATTTCAGACATGGTTAACCACGTAACTGTGTTGTTCTAACCCCGGGTTTTAACTCATGATCCTCATTTGTTAAAATGAAAAATTCAAATTAGAGTTTTCGTTCTAGATAAAAATTTGATTGCAAGAGGCCTAAGTAGGATTTAGAAGAATAATTAAAATTATATCACAATGTTTGTACTCTTACACCTCGTTTGGTCAGTGAGTGGATATCATACTGCAAACTTTTCTTTTTCAGAGTAAATTCTGACGCCTTTTTGTAATCAACAAAGATGATTCGATAGTCTTTGAGAGTACGATATTATCTTGGCTTCATGGAATAAATTAATTCAGTTGAGGAAAAACTCAAACAATGTCGCAGTGTAGAGAGTAAACAAAAAAAAAAACAGAAATAGGACTACATATGATCCAACCAGAAATTAACAAAACTTCAAAGGCAGTTGAGTGATATTTCGTAAAATTTGCCAACAACTTGAAACGAGACACAACGGTAGGCTTATATACTACTATAGCATAGAAAACTATTAGGAATTTGCCACCAAAATTTCTTGGCTTTAATGTGAATTTTAATGGTTATGACACATACCTTATAGAGCCCGTACAAAAAGTCCGTTTCCAAATTCATGTTGTTTTAGATTATTAATGCAATGAGTTAATGGTTTGGTACCTCGAAACACTTCTTTGAAAAAAAAAACCTGTGTTTAGTTTGTTGTTAATTTTGGTATTATGGAAAATTTTGAAAAATTTTTTAAAGCCCCAAAATGGTTTTGCTTAATGGAAATCTGGAATAGTCGATTATCTAAGACATCTTGCACATTTAAATTCAATTACATTGATTCAGAACTCATTAAGGCTAAAAAAATTATGAACTAATGGCGTGCATACATTTTTATAATAATAGTCTTGCTGCTTTTAGATAGAAGGTGATCAAGCAATGAGATTAAACTTTTCTAACCCCTTGCCTTTGCCCCGTAATCAAAATATGATTATCCACCCAATTGGTTCATTACAGCGTATTTGGAGTGGCCCTGCCAAGTCACACTATAGGGGAACAAAAATGTTGCCGTCAGTGATCAGCTCAGGCGAGTCATGTGCACTGACGTGGCTGAATCCTGCGAAGCGGATACGTTGTGGGCACGCAAAACAAATGAGGTTTCCAGTTAAGTTTTAAATTTATTGGCCGCGTTGCAAATGATATGCTTGATTTTTGGCCAATCAATGTCGGTTGCTTCATGCTAGTTACAATACAAAAACAAAGTAGCATTTCCACCACTCCAGTACCAGCAGATGACATTTTCACTGTCTGTGCATGTTGGTGGGGTGTGCAGCAGGGATAGGATACAGTCAGGAGACCGTACTATGCGTCAACACCAGTGTGCTGAAGAGGTTAGGTTTTTTTACTAAGCCTTTATTTTTTTATCAGATGTGTTGAAATAGTCATACGGATACCGAGTCAAAAAAATCAACTCAAAAGTTCAATAACCTCATGACTCTACAAACAATTGCCTAGAGTACAGTTAAAGATTAATACACACAATACAAAAAATCCCCAGTTAGTTTAGTGATAGTGCTTTGATTTCATGGAAAATGACACTTATAAAAGTGACAGCTGAAAAATTGAATTCCGACACAATTACTCATTTTGTTTGTTTTACTTGGCCATTTTATTTCAAATACAAAATTTTGCCTTAGTTATATATCAGATATTTGAGCAACAAAAGTATTCCACTCAACAAAAACATCAACCATTTGTAGAAAGAAAGAAATATTATACCTAGACAAACATGCAGAAGCTATTATAAAATCACCCAAATTTTTTTTAAAAGGGCTGCCCTTCGGCCAAGGACGGAATGTAAAACTTTAGCGGCATGAATATTATTAGTGATTGTATGTAAGAGACTCAAGAGAGTTGAGAGGGGACATTGTGGTCTACTTCGCACATGTTCAAATGTTGTTTGAACTAAATGAAGTACGTATGATGTATATCTTGTAAAAAGTTGAATCAACGTAATAAACAAAATAAAACATGGATATTTCATGTGACTTTATTACTTGTCATGTCACTTACATCAAATTTATATTCAGATAATACTGATACTATACGTTTACAACTCATTTCTGAGTGCTTACGTGTTAGTTGGAGTCAAATTTGACTAAACTTGTGGTACATGTAGCCTTTTAGCTCATATAGCCTTAAAACTAAATATTTTTGGGTGCAAACAAATCTAAGCAGACAACTTTTTGTATTAATTGATTTTCGGTATGTTGACCATCTCCCAACGATTACTGCCGAGACCCTTAGCTTATTCGGCATATATTAGTGATTTGAAAATATAGCCAAAAATTTGACTTAAAGTTGTTTTACATGTCGCTAATTTACTTTAGCTCATTTAAAGCCTATCAAAATTTTGGCGCCAAAAATCTAAAGCAGACGACATTTTTTGTCAGTAAAATGTAGGGCCGATTTAGCTCATATAGCCTAAATCAACATATTTTTGTGCCAAAAATCTAAGCAGCGGACACAATTTTTTTGATCATGTCTAAATTGATTTTGGTCTGTTCGATCTATCTCACGATTACTGGGATACCATTCATAGATTTATATAGGCATATATTATGGTGAAATGAAAAATCTGGCCAAATTTGACTACTAAAGTGTGTCTCATTAGCCTATTTAGCACATTAGGCCGACTTATTTGCTACATTTTAGTGCCCAAAGTCTATGCAGAGACTTTGTTTTGGTGTTTAAGAGCTATCCTCTATGTAAGACCTCATGAAATTGCCTAGCATGAAATCTTCTATAAGAGGATCAAAAAAAGGATTACAAGGATATTGGACAGCTTGATTACGTACGAGTCTTTCCTCTAGTCTTAAACTCATGAATATCTTACACAAGGAAGACAGTTCGTTAAGTTACGCAGTTAATGTACCACTATCCCACTGAATAATATCAGACAACTCAGGGCTATTTTAGGATTATAGTAGTAAAATTAGCGCCAATTCAGACTCAATTGAACATGACGGCTCGTATTTAACTAATTTAGACGAATTTCACACACCATTTGGCACTAAATAGTCTTTGCGGAACCGTTGTACCATTAATCTAGTTACATATGCCAAAAAGAGTGGAGGGTAAATAACAAGGTAATAAAATGGCTTTTCCTAAGTAGAAACACGAAAATATTTTCAGTATTCCCCGTATATCGAATATCGCTATCACTTGAAACTATTGGCGCAATTTTTTTTGCCCCCCCCTTTTTTATAAGGAATTAATTGCTTACGCATTCGGCGATTCTCCAATCGATCGATATTTTTCAGTAGTGGATGACGTCAGTTTATATCAATATTGGTCATTTTGAAACTGCCCTTAGTTTGAAAATTGGGTAATAAAATAATAAAAAAATATGTCTTTTTTTTTTTTTAATATTTTTATGTTATATTATAAAAGTAAGATCTCAACGCGATCTGTGTCCCCACACAAAATGTCTCTAGTTATAGTTGGGTTGTTAACTTTAAAAAAATATGTAATAAACCTAACTCATTGATTGACTGTTATAAACTCACCAAAATACCAAAAAAGGTCAGAGTAAAATGGAGCACCCACCAAAGATGGGCCAAATGGACTTTTTGTTAACATTGCCCCACACCCTGCCAGACCCTGGGAAAATGAATCACATGGTTAGTTGGGCTTGTGCCCTCCACTTCCCCAAGTTGGCTACTCTAGCTCAGCTAGGAAAAAAGGCAAGTGCTGATCTGTTTTGTGCAATATTGACCTTTTTGACATTTCCCCACCCCACAGACCCATGGAGGACCCGGGCAATGATTTACACTGTTAGTAGGGGTTTGAAACATGGCATCCATCACCTATGCAAAAACGGTAGCATTTTATCAAGAAATACGACTACAATGCTAGGAACACAAAAAGCCCACAAAACCAGGTATCATTCTTTGGGCCCTTACAATAGATTGGTAGTTGCATTTATTAAGTTGCAGAAAAGATCAGTGCTTGTCATGATTACTTTATTTCGATTTATTTTATTTAGCCTCGATTAACATAAATCCCGTTCTCGCGACACGGGGTTGCCGTTTTTGTCCTCGCCTAGATGATTTACATAGCACGCACCTCGCTTGTGACGAGTGGGCTTTTGGCTTTTGTCTTTTCGCGCTAATTTTTGCACTTGGCTTCTCAATCCCATTTTTGTTTTTTTCATGTGGTCATAAAAAATTTTCCCTCCCACCTCTCCCTATCTTTTATGTATTGCCGCTGGGTCCGTTGATACCTATTTTTTGAGTCCTTTCTTGTTTGGGAATTTGGGCTCTCTTACATTCGGGATAATGTTGTGTTTAGAATTCCTTCTGTCAGTTTGAAGTTAAAATTTTAAGTTTTGGGCAGTTGTTTGGGTGACCCCCTTTTATGGGGAGACATTTCATATTTGCATTCAAATTTTCTGAAAGAGTGCCCAACTTTGACATCTGGGTAAAATACTACATACATAATGGTTATCACCATTAGCCGCCATTGAGCTCGATAAATTCTTAGCTGTTCTGGCACGAATTATCCCTGTTGTCGTATTTTGCGCAACATATTCAACAATTGATCATTGTATTTTTTGACCATGCCCTTCAAGGAAAATTTCAATGTCCTTTTTACACATGACAATTTTTGTCATTTATACCACTTCACACTTCTGATCTGGGGTGGATCGACTACTCCTCTTCTGGATCAGGTGGGGAATTAGGTAGCTAGAGCTAGATATTAAATGGCAATGTGTTAAATTCCAGTGTGACATATATGAATTACACATTCTAATTGTCAAGTGCTTAATTCATTAAATATATTGTCATGATTATAAGAGTGGATTTGTGCTAATATCTAATTATATTGTATCTGTGCTGGTGCCTTTATATTTTTCAGATTATAAGAATGATTTGTGCTAAAGTGTTAACTTATATGGTATACTGTTCTGGTGCCCTTGATTAATACCTCCTCTGTTAATGGGGAAGTTTACTAAGTGCTTAATGATGTTAATAGCCAAACTATATCACTTTGTTTGATTGATTTTGGCATTTTTGATACGACCAACGGGCCGTTTTGGCGTGGGTTTTATATGGTGCCTTGCTGCTCATCATGTGGAATTTCCACAGTGTGTTTAAGTTGAATTACTGATGTCCTCTTGAAATGGTCTGGCTTGCTGCTGGCCATCTTTAAATTATAGCACAAATTGAAGACCGATGACTGTTGAATTAAAATCGCATGAACCGGCGAGAAATGCCGCTACCCTATTCCTGCTCCTTTGCTTTTTCCTTTTCATTGCCGTGTGAGAGATAATTAAGATAAAGTTTTGTATAAACCCATGAAATAGATCATGGAATACAGCTTCCTGTCTTCTCTATGTGACATGGACAGTTCAATTGCTCACTTACCTTCAGGTCACAAACCGTGATTGGGTCTCTAACATGAAGACAATGTTTGGATCCAGGAAGACGCGTTTCCACTATTTACAGCTTCCCAAGCCGGCTATTGAAAGAAAGCACAATTCATTGATAAATATTCTACTAAAGGCTGACGTTTAACAAGAGATATATACCTGTTGAATGTTCTTCATTTAAGAAGACAGAGTAACTAATTATTGAAATTTGATCAGGAAATGGACTGGCCCATAAATCATCAAACAGGCCTTCTCAGCACACCAACCTTCCCGCAACGTGTATTTGTGCAGCTACAAGCTCGATGTTGTGGGTTTGCCCACTTGTTTTTGTGAAAAATTATAAATGTGAATATCCAGAAATTCTGGGAGTGACCGATTTCTTTGTCGAATAGACTAGTGTAATTGTTTACAAATTTCAACATTCATGTACTTCACAATAATATTTTGTAAGGTCATAGTCCTTTTTCAGTAATAAGTAAATCTGAAAACGCTTTCCACCAGATGTTTGTGACAAAAAAAAAAACAAGATGGACACAATGTATGGAATACTCAAGGTACATAGAAGGAAGACTTACCAAAGCAGTTCAGCTATGATAACCTGAACGTGTTTTCAAGCTATGGGGTAATGAAATGTACCTTAGTATTGTAATTTGGGTGGTAAGCTTCCAAAGACAGCCAAACCAGAAGAACCACTGGCCCCAATGTTCATACACCAATGTGGTCAAATGCATGTGGGCCGTTAAAGGGTCATTCTTTGGCTTAAGTTTTGTTAATTCAAGATGTTGTGCATTGGGTTATGATGGCCACCATAGTAAGGTCGTCATGATTTGCCACGAAATTACATACTATGTTTTGGATTTTATTTTTCGGACAGTTTGCACACGCACACCCATTTAAAGTGTCGTCACGCGTCAGCTACGCAAGATTCCGGCACATACTTTTTGACCAATCTCGCATCGCGTTGCTAGGTTGGCTTTCCGCCGTAAATGCACTTCACGCTGGTGTGTGTTCGATTCTGTCCGAGAATTCCAGCCCCTTTGTGTAATACATCTGGTGTCAAAGAAATCTGAAAGGCTGAATCTTCGTAGGCACTTCAGGTGAAGTTTACAATTACATGGTGCATAATTAAAATGAACCCAACAAGTGTGTTTAATCAAATTTTATTGAAAATATGCAATGAGCTCAGTAGTTTGCATAATCTATGCAAAAATTATACAGCAACATGACCTCAAGCCTCATCATGTCCTCATTAATTCCTGACTATTCTGTAGAGTGGATTATGCATTTTTCCTCCCTACGCAGCCAACCAATGCATGCAGGCAGCAATCCATCAACATGACCGCACATATGGCCCCTCCACAACATGATTGTTTGGGCCAAAACCTGTTTTAAGAGTTTCAAATGTATTAAATGAAGTGCATCATCTTAACACAACCGTTGTCAATTTTTTTTTTGATAGCACCTTCGGTGTGGAGATATTACTTTTGTGTGTCTCAATAAGCAATACTGGATATAATGGTCCAAGGTCATTTCTTTTATTTTCGTTTAATTACACTTGGCTGATCATGTCACCAACATCGGACACTTATAAACTAAGCCACCGTTTTGCCAGAAAATTGTGTAAAATATGAGTACACCCTGCTGCAATTTATCATACGGCATGAGATTGACGGGAATAATTTTTTGCCTGTTATCGAGACATTTTGTTACCCTACCGGGAACTTGGCCCTTTGCAACCACCGGGCTGGCTACGTGACCTACGTATGGGATCACAAAATGCATGCACCTTTAAGTAATAATACCCACAAGGATACAAACTCACCAATCGGTTTGTGCCTTCCTGATACTCAAGTGGTACAGGAGGGGTTTCTTGGCTGCTACGATGTGTCACTGGGAAAGGCGCCAACATTTTAGTACTCAAAGGATATAGTCCACAATGTTCTCATCTGAATATCATCTGGTTTGATTGTAGATCCATATAAATCATGAGCTACAAAAGGAAATTCCTGCTTTCCCTGAGGAAAAATGACAAGGCATGTTTCTGTTCTTTGGTTTATAATCCCAGATGGCTTAATTTCATTGCATAACTGGGTAGCGTATGCAAAGGAACCATTTTCCTTATTCGGGACCGTGAATTGGACTAGAAGCTATATGATACCCTGCAAATGGAATCCCTAATAGAAAATGACCACTGGGAAGCTGGTATTCATCCCTATGCACCCATTCAATTTGCAGATCATGTATAATGATTGTGTCATTACTTGACACAGCTTGATTGTTGTTTCCATTTCAACTAAATGAATCCATGTATCCTGATAGCTTCTAATATCATCATCTCTTGGATGATCATCAACTACTCCTTGCAAAGGTCTTTTACAGATGTTCTCGGTGTTCATACAGAATTCAAGCTTTGGTTTATATTCCTAATTCCTATTGATGGTGAAAGACACCCTCGTTTTAGTTCGCTTGAGTTTGCACTTGTATGAAAGTTTCCTTTTCTGCGAAAGTGCGTTTGAAGGTCCCATACTTCTTTCTTGTGACACATGATATACTTCAGCTTACTTCTTGACGTTTGGCTTTTTGGAAAAGCTCTTTTTTCTGGTGAGTCTTGACACTAATGTCCATTCCTGTTCTGTTGTAATTCTTTTCTGGTTCCCTGTAGTGTACTTAACACCTCTAATCATGGCCTTCATGATGCGATCCAGCATGCTCATCAATAATAAACGGGAATGCTTACAACAAACCCCTCTCGCTGCTGAGATCTTCTTGTCTCTTTGTTTTTGGTTTTCTCGTGATCCATATCCTCCGTGAAACTCCCGCTGCCAAGTATATCGTTCTTTTCCAAGTTAAACCAGCATTGGCCCTTTCTTTATAAACCTACTCTCTTGTTCAATCGGCTTCAAAATATCAAAGCCAATGCTGTTTCTTTGCTGTGAAAAGCTGAAAGTTATTTGATGGTAAAGAAAACCAAGCATCAGGTCATCTTCTGTTTAACTTCAATAAGGAGAGAACTTTCATTCACTGGTAGGTTCTGAAAGCTCTACGGATGCAATATTGATGACAACCACTTTCTTTTCAAACTCTCTTGCCTTTGCAGTCTGGATATTACGTGGTTACAGATGTCGCTGATTTCACACTCCTCATATGGGGGGTCTTTTGACCTTATAACTGCTGACATGGAGCACCGCGCTGGACACAATATCAATCTATTCATGAAAATTGGTGATGTAAATGTGTATAGACATCCCAGCGAATTCCGATGAGTAACTTCGAAGGTTTGTTGATTCGCAGAGCTCACAATTTTCTCTTTTTTGCATGATCTGCTGTAATTGACTTATGACTGATGCAAAATTTGGATGCTGCTGTGCTGTCACAGCATATTACATTGCACTTCCTCCATCTTACCTTCATTTGCTTCTGTTGTAGTTCATCCCACACCTGTTCTAAGACATTTACTCTTCATAATTTTTTGCCCCTTTCATATGCTAGCCCTTCTCCACTGTTCCTCAAATACCCCTGCTTGCCTCTGACTGAAGAACCAGCTATCTTTGATTACATCTTCATTTCTTCTTCTCCATTTAAGAATTTCTTTCTTTGTGGCGGTTGGTTGCCACTCCGGAGTCGGGGATACCACTTGCATATTTTTTCATACTCGTAAGGTTTTTTGCAGTCCTGGTGATTTGCTATCAACAGTAATTCTTCCACCAAAACATGTGCTTGTGTATAAGGGTCAACTTCGGTGATCCCCTTACTCTGTTCCTTTTCCAAGCCAAGTCTCTTCTGACGGAGGAGCAGATTCAAAGTCGTCCAATGACTAGCTTTGTCATAATTTTGTGTGTCTCCATGATCTCCAGTCTCTATCACTTTCTTGACATCCCTGTAGAGCATTTTTTTGTTTGCCTCTAATTACAGTTCTCTGAAATTTTCGCTTTCATTGGTTTGGCCATGTTCCTTTACATTCCCACTGTCATCAACGCTTGAGTTACCAATGACAAAGTTAATCGATCTTTCTTCCTTCAAACAAGTCCGCATAAGTCTGTAACAAAATTTCGTTGGTACATTTAGTAGGCTGCCTGCCAGTGGATAAAAAGATGTAGCCTGTTCCTTTGCTTCTTTATCTAGTGATTTCCTTTTTCCAATGAAAAAAGACACATCTGCAACAGGAATTCCTACTTCAATCTACCATCTTTATTTTCTTCGACACTGAAAGCAACGATCAGATTTTTTGTCGCCGGTGTTTCAATGGTAAAGTATCCTATGCTTGACTACTTTTACTGAGTTTGCTACTGTCTTTTCTTCATTAGAACTTTTAACCCTCTCGTAATCGCATCCCGATCTGGGGGTACCGAATACGCAATTTCAGGACACCCATTCCATTTTCCTCTTGTGCAAGCTTCTTATTACCATTCCGCGTGGATATGTTTTGTTGTTTTTTTCCATTTGAACCAGTGACAAGTAACGTGTATTAGAACCGATCACTGTTTGTTACTGGACTTCAACCCTCTCAACCATGGGTGACATTTTTGTTTGTGACTCTGTGGACTTTCTCACTCCCATCATAAATTTGTATATTGGTACTGACACAGTGCTTTCACTTGTGTTTGTTTTTCTGAGAAGAATGATGATTTTTGGAAGTGTTTTGATCATTGGAATCATGAGGTTGTCTGAAAAAGGATCAAGAAACAAACTATATGTTTTCCTTTCATATCTACACAGCTTCTGCTTATTAATTTTTTCAACCTTAACCAAATTCTTCAACCGTCCGAATCCCTTTCTAAACTCTTCCCCTGACTTTCATCACCTTTAAAGCTCTCTTGCGCTGTGAATTTGTGCTGATTAAGATCTTTCTTTTCCTTTAGGGAATTAAATTGGAACTGCTCACAGAGTGCGGTCCCAAGTCAACTCGAATTGCATGTTCATCTTGGCCTACTCTCTTGATCTGGTGCTTGTTCGATATTGGTAACTAGTCGTCTCCTTCCCCAGATGAAGATATTCAAATGTAATTCATTATCCTCATCCTCATCATGTTCCAAGTGATTTTCAAACCACTGTATAATGCGTCTTTGCATTTTCATCAAACAAGCAAATCAGACCCCATCCAGTGCCCTCCTTGCTTTGTTTGACTTCCACAGCCCATGTTCCTGAACTGTCTACTAACACTGTTTTGATATTCTAGTTCCAATGCCACATTTCTATTGTTGCTGAGAATACTATGATATTGTGCCATAACCTTCTTCATGGACAATCCAGTTGGGTAAGACTATTGTTTTGCATGCAAAGCAAAAATACTCATTCCAAACTATACGACAGAGGCTCAAAGAGCAAAGAGTCTGTGGGTTTCCCACAACTATCAAACAGACTCTGTGCCGGTAAACGCGGTAATTTAGTTGTGCTTCCAATCGAAGAATCCCAGTAATGATTTGAAGGCAATTCAGTTCTCCCTCAGAAGTATCAGATTAATGTGTGTGGTTTCTCACAGTGCTGACATCCCAACCCTGAATGTTTCCCCTGTAACAATAAAATAAAATGCTATATTGGTAAGGTACTCTCTATAAACAGCAACACCACTCCTAAAAACCCCACATCACATTGTTAATCATCATGCAAATTTCATACACATGAAATTTTAAAATAAGACATTGTCCGAGCCATAAGAAGTCTGGAAAGGCAAGGAGCTTCCTCATTCGACCTTCTTTTGCAGACTACTAGTACCTTTTTTCATATTTTAAAGCTACATAATCTTAACGTCTGCCAATTCTCTGAATTGCTCAAACATTGTGCAATAAATATGACGTCATCAAATTTGCTGACAAATCGGCAAGATGTGGATCTGTTAGATTTTTGTTATATATAATTATGTTCCCATGCACATGCACGAAATGGAATTTCAAATGCAATTTTCCCTCAATTTGTGGATTTTGGTTATTTTGTTACTTCCATTACTGAGATTTTCTTTGTAGCGTGAGCTTCCAACTCGGTTCGGCTAGATTTAAAGACTTTTTGGCCATACCATCTTGCTGTGTTATATTTTGTTACAACATAGCTTTTAAACTTTTTGTGTCAACCTCTTTCCAAAATCAGACTATAATTAGCATTAACTCTCCAGTCCTGAGTTTGAACCCAAGAAATTTCCACTAACTGACTGACTTGTTTCCCTCCCTACCAATACAGTTTTATTATGGATTTAGCTTTATGGGTTTTGTTTTAGAAATACCACTGCACATCCTGACCTCTCTCAACTGTTACAACATCATTAAATTCTTCTCTGAGCTATGCGAATTCTCTTACCTAAGACAATTGATTTATTAAAATAGACATTGCAAAATGCCGACCAATGACGAACATCGCACATTTAAAAATGAAAAAGGAAGTGTTCAAATTCAATTGTTTTCTTCTTAGAAGTTTACAATGCACACATTGTTTTTTAATAACAGTTTAAAATGGTCTACAAAATGTGACACACATTTGGATGACAGGCCTCTGTATTTAATCTCATTAATATGATATCACACTTTTTGGTGTTGTCGTCATGGTAAAAAATGGTGCAATTATGTGACATTTAAGTGGCAGCCACAGGGGCCCATGTCCTGAGAACTTACACAAGATACCCGGTGAAAATAGTTGCATATGCCGAATATACCGCGTCCCAATAGAACTAGGTTGGCAAAACTCTTTGCTTGGTTTTATGAAAAGGAAAGAATTGGGGCCCAATATTCTACATCGGTTACGAAATAGTTCAAATCGCATGTGTCGGAATATATGGCTGAATCTGGTAAGGGGAAAATGGGAACGCGAAATGCGTGATGCTCTGTCGCAAGTGCCTTTTCCTCAAAAGTTCAACTATTGTTCAAAAGTATTATATTTTCACATTAGCCTTTAAGCCATACCTGCAAGCCAAAATATCGAAATATTTCACATGTGGTGGAGATTACGCATGAATCACTGCATATTTACATGCATTTCAACATGTTCAATGTTTTTTTTTTTTTTTAATTTTAGTATATAATAATAATATTAGCTGAAGGGCCATAGAATGCCAAACATATTGGAAAATTCCATTTACTTGAGGGCCCTACTCCTGATTTCTTATGTTTCCCGTTATATGTTAGGGCAAATCGAGGGCCAAAAATCAATGGTTTGGCGGCCGGATTGGCTCCGCTGGCCGCCTATTGACACCCCTGTTGTAGTGTGTCCCCTTTGAAACAGCCGAAATTTCAACTGGGGGATGGCCTCTATAATTGGAATTTTTGGATTGCCAAAAAGAGGCATTTTTTAAAAACAACTGTTTCTTTTTGTGTAAAAATCGTCTGTTGGCTATTTCCAATTAAAATTACACGATTTGAATCTTTTAATATGCGAAAAAATACTAAACTACAACTACATGCATATCCAAAATTGCATGCGCAGTGAGCCATTGCAGCCTGTTAGGAGATGGCGGCTGAAAAATCCTAAATTTAGACATCGTCACTGGTTTAACGCGGGTGGGGGTTTTAGGGATGAATTTTCACTATATCACTTATCATCCATGTCAAGATAGTGATTTTGACTGCTGCATTCCTAGTAATTAAGACTTTTCTATCAACTGAGAACACATGCCCAAAATGTTACTTTTTCCCTATTGGTACGACAATAGCCATTTTCCTCTTTCTTGACGGTTTTCCAACTTGTTTGGAGGCGCTTTTACAAAATCACTTTAGAAGATGTACAAAATTAAAACATGACACTTTTTCAGTTGAAGTTACGGATTCCAAAAAAATTCACAGAAAATATTTTGTTTTTTTAAGATTGTTTTGATCATGCATTAAATCCTTCATTTGGTGTAACCTTTAAAAGTACATTGTGACAATTGTTAGCATGCAGAATTTCCAACAATCAGAATGCATATGTTGCAAATCATATTAAATCACCAAGTTTGAAGAGAGCTGGTTTTAAAGAGAATTACAAAATTTGGAAAATAGCATTATAACGTTTTTCTGCAAACTTGTGAAGAAAACGAATTTAATTCAACGGGAAATCCCCCTTGGCCCCCTATCTTGGTTTAATGTATCTTCCAAATTGGGGTCACATATGGGTCAATCATGTTACTGTTGATTCCAATCGCATTGCGGCATTTGTATTTCTTTAGACCGTTCGTTCCCGTTCGACCAATCAATTTTCAGCATTTTTTTGCCCTGTTTATTTATTGTTTCAAGATTCACACGGTTTTTGACATCACTTTCGCTGCTTGTTTGCTTGTGTAAAGACCATCAACAATTTTGAAACCCACCCACCACTACCCAATTTTAGAATGCTTTAGTCTTCCAGACAGGCATGTGTTTTTTTTACTCTGTACAAATCTTACATGTTAATTCTGCTTGCCATTTCATCATTTTGTTCATTAATGTTTCCAGAAGACCAGACTTTTTGCTAACAATTTTTAATAATCACTCTATTAGCCTGCCCAACAGGTACATTCAAGTCACCTGGAATATGCAAGATGAAAATCATCATCTCCAATTCCGTCATATGTACTAATTTGCTATCGTACCACTCTATGATACGATTGAGCTCCACAGGTATTACATTGTGCGCTGTGCGTTTCACCTGATAGCTATCGAGAGGTCATCGCCTCCGTTTGTTTAGGCATTTCCAATTTAATAGTTGTACATATATTGGATTAGAATATCTTGCTTAGGGCCCTAACTGAGTAGCTTACCAGTGGGGTCAAGAGGTTAGGTCGCCTTAAAGGTATGTGGAAGAACCAAAGTTGGTCCACACTGAGTAGCTCACTAGGTGGAGGATAGGGGCAGTTCGTTCCATCCGAACTTTCTAAATTTAGATTGTTTGATGATTGCGCTCGCTTGTTTAATAAACATATATGTTAAGGGATCTCCGGTCTCCAAAACTGTCACAATAGGCGTGCGAGACTCATCTACATGGAACCAGAGCAGTCGACCACTTCTCCCCTCCGAAAAAGCTACATTGGGCTGCCCATTGCTGACCGCATTAAATTCCATACTCTGGTCCAAACGTAGAGCTTATGCATACCTCACAACCTGGTTATCTTTCTTCACTTCTTCAGAGAAAGAAATTCGTCCAACCTCCTTATGCTTGCGTTCTGCTGCACGTGCAACCTCATTGTCCACAGATCCCACAAACAAGATTGGTGATCGGGCTTTCTCTATCATTGCCCCTCTTCTGTGGAAGAGTCTGCCATTCTACAATCAGACAGGCGTCAGTCTTAGTTCTTTCAAGAACTCTCAAAACCCATATATTTCCCCGGATTCCTAGCGGTTAGTTTCTTTCTTTTTTTCAACTGCGCCTAGGATCCTTTGGTAATTAGGCAACGTTATAAATCCCGCTGTATTGTTAGTTTAATTGTATACTATTTGAGTCATATTCCTATATTATAGGGCACAGATTGTATTCACAAAATTATCTAGGCACACTGTAATGGATGTTAAACAGGCACATTTTTTTTTTTCTAAGTTCACCTGGTTATAATATGCATATATCAAATTAAATTAAAGCCCCCAAAAAAATGTTGGTTTCCAGTAGGTGCCACAGATCCAAAAATGCATTTCAAAATGCAGTGCAATTTTAATTTGAAAAAAATTCCCAAATTCAAATTGCACTAGATAGATACTATATAGGTATTGCAAAATACATTTTACTGTAAAATTATTTTTTAATAATTTTACAAAAGATATCAATAAAAGCTCAAGTGTACTACACATTTTAGTTATTTGTGAGCCACTTTAGTTCAAGGCCTCTTCTCCTCTCTTCATTTTCTAGGATCTAAGGGAAAACTGTACCCCTGGGACCAGGACCCCCTGGCTTCAAGATCTAATATAGTTTTCCCGGACGATTTCATCAAATATGCACATCAATTGGTAATACAACCATTCAATTTCGGGCTGATTTTTAAAACGACGTTGGAATCCGACTTTCCAAATTCGCTACACCTAGCATTTTTTCGATTTCCATTTACAATAGTCGAATCATTAGTTACTAGTGATTCATTTAACCGATTACAAATACATGATTAGGCACCGTTTTGACGAATGCGTGGCCGATTCGCCGAATGTTGCCCTTATTTTTCGGAGGGCAATCGCTGTCATTATGATACGAACCAAAGTGAATATTCTTTTTTCATTTATAATTAAGTCAAATCTGCAAATACTGAATTGAAATTTCACAAAAATATTGTCTACTGGCTATGGTTTATCAAATCCGGTACCATTTTCAGTCATTCCATATTGTTTATTTCAAGCCAAATTGATATTTTAAGTTTAATTTCTTAAATTTTAGGATTTTGGCCTAGCTAAATTTCAAAAAAATATTTTCATCCGTATTTATAGCATTGTATCATAGGCCTATATAATGCCTACATTATCATGTGCTATATAGCCATTGTCTTTAGGCCTATTTAAATTTATATATCTATATATATATATATATTTTATATCTAATTATATATATATATATATATATATCCTCGATATCATAGATATATATATATTATATATATATCTCTAATACGCCTACCTATACATGCATTATACCATTAATGCATATATATACTCATATCCATTATTTATTGAGATATCGTGTTTTTCTTTGGTTGCTTGGTCTTTTGTATTTTTATTCTTTGTTGTCTTTTTATTTCTTTAAATGGACTTATAATATAGTCCAGAAACACTGTAGGGCCTTCAGAAGTTCTGACTTTTTTGTGATGGTTTTTGTACATATTTGTACAGTGGAACCTTTTTAATACACAGAATCTGTGGTGCAAAACATATCAGTTTGTGTTAAATCGGTTTCCATGAATTTGGTGTTTCATGAAAATTTGTGATAACATTGGTTTTGTTGTTAATAATTAAACAGGGCTGTGTTAACTGGTTAAGCAGGTTCTACTGTACTTTATAGTCTTCCATTTTTCTTTTTCTTAACCGTCAATATTCTGGCGTACCAAAGGCATCTCGGCACGTAGGTCTGTGATTGCTTGAACCATGCTGTAGCACTTTGGCAGGTTTCACTTCTTTCTCTAAACGTTAAGTACAGCACCTCCTGGAGAAGATCAGATCTCCAGACTTGGATGTTGACGCCAGCCTGGGCCTCGTGCAGCTTGGTCTCCAAATCTCTGCTGCCATTGAGGTAGTCCAAGCATGCGCTCACTCCTGCCTTGAAGCTGAATTGTGGGCCTTTTTCTGTCGGGTTGAGAAATGGGTGAGTAGGGGGGCACATCTTATTGTAATTATGCCGGCATTAGGGGGAAGTTCGGCTCGGATCTGAGGACCGGGCGTTGTCCCGTATATCAAAAATTCTGATCGCCTGCGGGGAACATTCTGCCACATTGTTTGAACCAGTTGTTGCCAGGACTCCTCAAAAGTTCTCTGGTACTCTCTGATTGTAATCTTGTGCACCACTAACGCCCAACCTCACCAGAAATCAAAGTACCGTTGACTTTTTCACCTCTCAATGTCCATGTACAACTCCGTCTCGCTGGAACTCCACGAGGAGCGCGCCCAATAGGACCGGCGGGTCCATATTTTATAAGCCTTCTCGTCAATATACACAGTATGTTTAATGACACCATCATCAAAAACCAGTTTGGCAAAACCAACCGTGCATCCAAAGCGTTGCTTCTTCCTTTGTTTTTCAGGTACATCCTCCTGCTAACTTGATGGTCATCAGTATGCCATCCAGAGTTCTTGCGATGTTGCTGCTTGAAACAAAGGGTTTGTTGGGGGGAGGTCAGCTCGGAGTTGTGCATTCCAATTGACCTATATCGTCATCAGAGGTGTTTCTCCTAGGTACTTACTGCTGAAGCCTATCTCCCTCTCATGTCGTCGTCAGCTTCCGTTGATGTGGACCTCCTTGGGTAGCTTGTTGCGGCGCCCATCGGCATATATATGTAATGATAGATCTGGCTGTCGGTGCTTGAACCTAGAGTAATCAGCAACCTCCATCCAAATAGTAATTCGTCTTCAGCCTCCAAGGCATCAATCAGGCGATTTCTATCAATGTCCGGAATTCGCCTGTACCTTCCTCTAGCAGCCATTGATGGGATAGGGAGTTGATGTGTAACGTATAGAGTACAAATTTTGACTAGATGATCTATCGTGGCAAATGATGGCAAAGAAAGAAAGATGTTTAAAAGCACAAGCTTTTATACTATTTATACCACATAACTTTTGGCCAAGATTCAAAAGACTAGAGCCCTGGGTTTAGTTAAAACTTTTGTTAACAAGTACTGAATTGCAATGCTTGAGCCAACCTTAATATACGCTCGAAATCGATTGTTCATTTAGCGAAATGATTAATTATAAATGAACAGGAAAACTTCTTTTCGGATTTGCATTCGAATTCACCGCGATAATGAATTTCAATACCTTAAATGAAATGCACCTTCGCTAAATCGTACTCTTATTTTACATCGTTTGTGAATGTCAGGGTTTTTGGAATAGAATGGTTAATTAGCTAAATTGGACTGGGGGATTGTGAATGTTCATTCCATTTCCGCATAATTGAATGCATCCATTTCAAATTAATGTGCCTATTGCTAAATCGTACACGGGAAAAACCTCTACATGTATTCACAAACAAACCCGTAAATAACAAGGAAAAACAGGTGTAACCTAAAGAAATGACATAAATGTTCGAGATCTGGTTTGAAATCAGGGTTGCTAATCAGTATTCCATGTTAAAACTATAGATATCACAAACCAAAGGGTTGACATTGATACGTTATTTTGATCCGATAAACCAATTTTAACCCTATCTTACAGGGACACCTGACCCTCATGTGTCGAGTTTCTGTCCCTATATATGGACCCCTAAGCAGTTAAATTATCTATAAGGCAGCTATTCACTATTTTCTACTTTCAAAGTTGCCACTCTGATGTTTTCATTGCATTTTAAAACCCATATAAAATAATAATGACAAATTATACGCCTGGAGTGGGGGAACCCACGATTTTTCGGATTATAAGACGATCGCCCCAGACGCACGCCACGCAATCCGAGCCTGCAGAACGTCGCTTTTTTTGCAATACTTAAATAACCTTACGGAATAAAGCCCACACATAAGCATGACTGAATAGCGCCGCTATGAATGATTGACCATATCGTCCAGGACCATATCATTGGGCCAAAACTCTTATCACACTAGACTCCAGGGTTCACACGGTCCATCAGATTCCAAAAATTTTGGGGATAACTAACCATAATTTCATGATTATCGGGCAGGAGATATGATGCATCTCCAAGCGAAGATTGCTTTAATGTCTGAGATGTTCCATGAGGAGAAAATGACGTTTTCATCTCGCGCCCATTTTGTACAGGAATGAATGGGACTCGTATTACCGGTGTGAAACCACAAGGTCCTTATGGATTAAAAATTTATGATGTGATACAGTGGGGTATGCGCAAGAATATCACATTTCCAAAGAATGAAATGTGCACAAATGTGTGATGTCCTTAAGATAAGCAAGAGCAGATTTCTTTTTGCCCTCTGTATTGATTAGTTTGATGGGACCAGTCCAGCTCTGTGATCACTTTGGTCATCCATACAGAATTTAAGAACATATACTTGCATAGTATACATCAGCTTCAAATCATGTTAGAAAAAAAGAAAGGTTAGAACACTCTCAATTTGGGGAAAGAATTGATCCCCTCTCCCCAAGACAATGTTGAACTAAGCATGTTAGTGCCTCGCCAGTTCCCAACATTAATGATTTTGCGGGGGGAAGATTATGGTAAAGCCGAGTGCTTCTGCTTTTGAGAACACAATACGGTCAAATGCATTGCCTTTTCTATGAAAGATACGTCCGATAATGCATGGTTGTACCATATTTTGAGTTGTGAACGGTCGCCGAACGTCAGTGTGATTATTCCTGACGAATGCATTCCAACGTGTTTGGTTAAGTAGGTCCCTAATAATAACCAGTTTTTAATATAGCGCGTAATCCCGTAAACAGGCTCAAATTCGGTTCACAATATTATTACGCTGCCCTTCAAGAAGCGGCACAATCATTTGCTGCATTTGGTGGCTGCTAAAAGACATGCCTTACAAAAAGCGCACAAGCTATAGTGCAGCAGTTAACTGTATATTTTCCCTATATCGCTATGGGGGCATTCCCTTCTGCGCCGTCGATTCGTAATCCCTATCACCGGGAAGAGAAGTCAAAACCAAGCGTAATTCATAATAGATTATTAAAATCATATAACGAGCTGTTGCCCCAAATAAACTTGAACATTTTTCCTTGAAATTAATAAAATGTCACTTCAATTATTTCCCCCATATCAGTGACCAATAGATACACTAGACAGCAAACAATGGAGCTAAAAGAATATTCATTCAAGTACCGGCCCGGTATGTGGTGTAGAAAAACACTTCAGATTCCTTTTCAACTCTGGGATTGGCAGGACCATTTGATGTGATTACCATAAGAATGAATATATGTTTTCCGCGGTTTGAATACACTCAGGTTTACCACCTCTCCGATTTAGACAGTCTTTTTTAATGACGAAAGCGCAAAATACTTATTCGCAA
>JAMKCH010013955.1:0-62350 GCA_023653785.1 Ophioderma brevispina | reverse complement strand
GTTTTGGAAAGGGCTGCTGCAGCTGCTTTAAGTCGGCGTGATCAACGCCAGATTAGGTTACCTGATAATGCTTCTATTTTCACTGCCGAATTGCAGGCACTTAAGTTGGCCTTAGAGTTGGCTGAAATTTCCAATGAGAGTCATTTCATTATATTTTCTGATTCACTATCTTGTCTTATGGCTTTGAAAGGCAGAGAGTGTCGTCATCCCTATATTGCTGAGCTGTTGGAAGTATCCTTCAATTTGTCTCAATTGAATAAATCTGTTGTTTTAGCTTGGATTCCGAGTCACATTGGTATTCAAGGCAATGAAAAGGTTGATGTATTGGCGAAAGAAGCCCTTAATATGAATATAACAAATATTGAGATCCCCTTTACAGATTTTAAGGCTTCAGTTAATGGCTACATCAGAAATAGGTGGCAAATGCTGTGGGATTCATTTCCTAATAATAAAATGCATGCTTTCAACCAACTGTTGGAGCTGCTGGCAGTTCAGGTTTGATTGGACGAAGGGACGAGATTGTATTAGCGCAATGTAAAATTAGTCATACTTATATGACCCATAGTTATTTGCTTAGAGGTGAGCCAGTCAATGTATTCCTTGTGGTTGTGCTCTTTCTGTGAAACATGTATTACTTGAGTGCGTTGATTATGCGCTTATTCGTAGAAAATATTATAGCGCCCAGATTTGAAAACATTATTTCAAGATATTAGGCCTCTTCAGGTGATAAATTTCCTGAAGGAGGCTGATTTGTTTAAATATTGTTAACTTTATAAAATGTTGTGACTAAAATTTTATTGTGGTGTATGTTTTATTATGGTTTTGATGTTTTTAATAATCTTAATGACACGATATAACACAATTGGGTTGAGTTGTCGTTAATTAATACTCACTCACTCACTCACTCACTCACTCACTCACTCACGATTCTCTCTTAATAGAGTCCATAGCCTTATCCTCTAGAGCATCATTGTTCTACCCTATCTATCTTATTGTACGCTAGTATGGGGGAGATTAAAACAATTGAATCCCTGTCAAAAAAAAAAGGTAATCAGGACCTGTACTAACTCTCTTTGGTTAGATCACACACACCCTCTTCCTTTCTCTTAAAAAACTTGACGTCCGGGACATCTAAACCTTTGCAGCTGCCTTTCATAATGTATCGTTACCACCGTGACTTGATGCCATGCCACCTGATCTCAACCAACTTCCGATATTCATGATCTACTCCTGACCTCCTCCTCGCAAAACTAAACCACAGCAGTTCTTAATCAAAATCTAGAGACCAGAAATCTGTAGACGATTCATATAGAAGTCCCAGGTATGCAAATGTCGCTGTCCTCATTATTAGAAACCTAATAACTCTATTCATCTTGACCCTACACAGGACCTGTTTAAGACAGCGGCCTCTCGCCTGGCTTCATATCGTTCATTGACCATCATAGGCGGGTTGTTTCAAGTCTGGGAGCCATACTTGTAAGCCTATCCCAATCACGGGCCATTTTGCCGTATGCATCTGTTTATTAGTAAGTGTATTCGTTTTATTTATTTTGCTTAACATGCACAGTGGTTTAAAATATCATTTGGTGAAGAATGAATAAACTGCAATGACCTTATTTAATCTTCTTTAATCTGTTCCGAAAGACTTTATTCCAACTTACTGCCCATTTTCACAGAAGAATCACGTTAAACTCTCGTCGTGCAACGCGTGTCAAGGTATATTTCCTGAGCTAAGCCGTCTTAGATTCCAATATTTCGGTGGCACTCTAAAACTATGTTTACCTTCCGAAAGGGTTTGCAAATATTGTGTCTAACTCGCCTCAAGTGTGTGATACGAGGACTAACCTTTTAAGATGGGGGTAAGCCAAGTACGAATAAATGTGTCCACTGCAAGAGTAAAGAAACGCTCAACCATGTGTTGAACTCGCCCATTTTTTTCTTGGGAGTAAGGCTGCTATACGCGATGCCATAATAACATATAACTCTCATCAAAGTTGCCCACTCGGGGCTTACTAAATTATGAGAAGAACTCTAAAATAATTCAAGACACTCCTGGACTTACAGGTTATCTGGGACGACCATTTTGTTCTTAAACAAACCTCGTCGTAAACGTATGAATCTATCGGGAGGGTTACGCAAACTTGTTGTTTTAGAACTTTCTCTACCGCTCGAGCAGGGTATTCGCCAAGGCTTCAGATAAGCAGGGCTGGGGAAAAATTTACCCCTGTTAAAAGGAAAAATGTTCCTGGTTCTGAAACAAAACTGTGTACATTTGTATAGGCCAGGGGCAATAACATGTTAAAAACACCAAAATTGCTCCTGGATCTGAAATCCTTATTTCAAGCCCTGGTATTCGCTCAAACCCACAAATATAATTATGCTTCCTTAGTTTCTGATGTTCATCAGAATAATAATTTTGACGTTTCCTACATTGCCAATTAAACAGAATCCTATCATGGTTTCATAAGTGAGATATCCTTGACATGCATCGCACTTTTCACAAGAGTAAACTTATGAGTAGTGCGATATCCTTGATATACGTAGGTAAATTTGGTTGCTGGTACAGCCTTTTCATGAAATATCACATTTTATATTTGTACTTTAGTAAATAATGTTCATGGAATAAATTACCGACTGAACTAAAAAATGTCACTTATATCAACTTATTTAAAAGAAAAATATCATCTTCTCCAGAAAACAAATATACATTAAAATTATAGCTTTCTATTAGCCCGAATGTAACGGTAACTGTTTCAATATACTTTTATAGGCTTGGTGTCAATATTATGTTATTTGCTTGTATCTGCTTTGTATGTTAATATTTCTGTTGTAATCTATGTATGTTATATATAGGTGGTACAACGTATTATCAGGCTTGCCTTTAGTTGTATCTCCTCCATCATTTTTTTTAAAATGTATTTCTTTTGTATACTGTATATAATGTTTGATGGAAATAAATGATTGATTGTTTCACTAGAGATACAGACAGATTGAAACAGTCTTTGCGTTGCGTTGAAACTTAACATTTTTATTAAGAATGTTTTTTCAACTACATTCTTTCTTCAAAATCGGGTTTCAATTTTTACGATACACAACTTATTGCGACATAATTTTTGAATAATCATAATTGTAACCGTGAGTTTAGTTCTCTTGAAATGAGTGATCAAAAGTTGAATTCAAATCACCTTTTGGAAAGTCCTTGGATAGTGTCAACCCTGAGTTTCCGAGTATCTATTTTGGTTTGTAACTTTGCAAATATTTGATTATTGTATGTAAAAGTATACATTTCTAGAAAGAAAATTGGACGATAAACCGGATGGTGGCATCAGATTAATGTCAAACTTTCCGTATTTTGAGAAAAATACTAAAAAAAACATGATTTTGCCCCCAAATTTTCAGACAGCTACTTTTCGAAATATAAGGACAAATGTAAAAAAGTGTGATTTTTACTTGTCTTTTCCAAAATTTGAGTATATATTGGAGAACATCATTAGTTAGAAATCGAAAAATGAAAAATTGAGAAAACCGTTCCTAGAGAAGACCGATTGCTATCGTAGGAAAGTTAAACCTTACCTTTTACTTCAATATTTTTGGAGTTATCTTGTCTGAAAATATGCCAAATTTTGCGAAAATTTAACATTGAGAAAATCCGTGTTTTATTAAAAAAGTGACTTTTCACGCCATTTCAAGCTGTCTCTTTCTCAATAACATCATCTTGACTCAAAATTGAGTATGTTGTGCAAGTGATGAAAAAAACATTTAGGCATATTGAATCACTTTGGTCTCTAACTCCAGAAATCAGAAGAATTGAAATTTCATCTGGTCTAAAATTAGCGCGTTGTTGACATTTTAAATAATATATTCGTTTTCCAGATGCGTTCGCGCAAAAGTAATAAAACACGCGCACGCTTCATTACGCAGCAAAAAATTCACCGCGCGACGCGATGCTGCGCTTGCGCCTGACGGCGTGTAAGTGCGTAAATTCCCGCCGTTAAGACATGTGGTTTTTGTGACTTTAATGGTCAATAGCTGTTTTAAATCGGCAAAACAAAATAAAACCAGCTAAGGATTGTCTGCAGTGGATTAACTTTGTTGGTAACGATAGAAACACTAGGTTTATGTTAAAAATGGTGCAAAAAACAATGGAAGTAATTTCTTTGACCTGGGGTGATGAAAATTATGAAGAAACGGGGTTTGCTGAAAAGATCATTACTAGCACAGTGCGCGCGAAGCGCACTAAAAATTTGCCATTAGACGCTAATATCGTTAAATGTAAATGTAATTAGAACAAAATGCGAGCGAAACGCGCGGTAAAGTTACCATTTTTAAACCATATTGTTTAAAAGGATGAGGGGTTATTTTTGGTCAAAACACATGAACAGGCTTCAACATTAGGGGGGGATGATAGTAATTGGCCATCCCCCTCATCAAAATATTGGGGGGGGGGAATATATCCCCATCCCCCGGGCTGTACGCCTAGTGCAAAAATCAGAAATTCGTGTTAAAAACAAAAGCACGGCCCTTAAAGCAAGATCACATGACTCTGCTCCGTTTCGTTGAACACAAAGACATTGTTTGTTTGTTTTTTTTCTCTTTGTAGGTTTCGGTTCTGGTCTACCTCTAGTGGCCAAAATTCTGGCGTTAAAAGACTACTTCGAAGCCAAGTTCAGCTTTGCTAATGGTGTGTCATTTACCCACGGCGGTGCGTTAGGAATATGATCCTTGCCCCTCTTTTGGATCCTGAATCGAATCTACGGCTGGAGAGGAGCTTTAGTTATATACAGCGCTTTGAACTTACACGTATGTGCTGCTGGAATTGTGATGATACCGCCGTCGTCCCGTAAACAGAAAGAATCGCCCAAGTCCAATTCTCTCAAGATAAGACTTTCACAATGGGAGAGATGAGCAAAATCTACAAAGGACTTTGCTTCCTCCAAAGTAGCAGATATTTTATTCTTTTTGATTATTTGGATTCTCAGTGTTGGTGGAATAATCCGTTTTTACTCAGTTTATCTTCATCTATTTCCTTACATGAAATGGTAGTAGGTGGTTGGGTACTTTATTATCTCTAGTTCCGTATGCTTGTTTCATTGGGGTATACGCCCCAAAGTGCTTCCTTTTTGACACGGCATTGGGCGGAGGTGGGGCGCTTATTGGACGTTTAGCAGTGGGTCCGTTTGTTGACGAAAGGGTACATATCCGCACGCTTGATGTACTCTTTGCTGACGGCTTTTTGGGGTGCCGCGATGATGGTTTGGTTACCCATTTACTGATTTTTATTGGATGTTGTGTGCTTATCTGTTATGACTGGATTTCGTTGTGCGTCCGACTACTCCATTTTATTGTCATGCTTAAAGAATCACTGCCTGAAAATTCGGATTGCTTCGCTGGAGCAGTGGGCCTGCATTATATGACTAGAGGAATGGGAACTCTTGTTGGAACACAAATGAACAGGTAGGTTAGCTTGTTGGCCCAATTACGCTAGTAATTTTCTAAACACACTAGAATTTGATGGGTAAAAGCAAAAGTTCTAATTGGGGACAAATAAAAAAATCATCTGTTCAACAAGAACTTTTGTAGGGATTTTGAAGTGTTTTTTTTAAGGCTTTTTTTAAGTGAAAGATTCTACAAATGGACAGACAATTTTTTTTGCAGTTTCTACAAAAACCTCCATGAACATTGTTGGGTTCTTTAAACAACCCTAACAACAAAGTGTTCTTTATCCAGCTAAAACGGTTTTCTGTGTAGACCTTTGAACTTTCAACATGTTTGCTAGATTTTCATCCAGATTAAATGAAAATCACGGATGAGGCCTTGAGTAAATGAGAGAACATTTTCGTCTGTCACATTTCTTGCTGTAGGATCCGCTCATTTATTGCTGTTAACCACCAAAAGAGTTATCTTTTGTATAATTCTATTTTCCCGACAGGATGGCTTACGATAACTCTTGGTAGTTTTTTACCTTTCATTTTCACTTTGGCGTTCTAGATCCTCTGTGCACTCTTTTTTTCCATCGTCAAACCAACATTCTTGTCGCAGACACGGGAATAATTTAGGTTCGTTCACTTCTTTATAATTCATTGCATTCTCCTAACGCCTTCTGACCGAACTGAGTCATTACACTAAAGCCAATTCACAGACTATCACTAAGCTAAGTTCGAGGCTCCAGTGTGAATTGAAATTGATCCATATCTGCACTACGGTGAAGTTCCCGGGCTGAGATGCATTGACCGAAGTGCAGATGCAGTCGCTAGTCCCAACTACTGCATCGCATGCATACAGTAATAAGTAATTCTTTTAACTGGATTGCAGTGATTGCGTTGATTTGTGGCAGAGAGTGATCTATCTATTGGCATATGGTTCAGTCATGAGAAAAAAAAAAACTTAAACAATTTTTGGTTCAAACATTTTTTAACTTTTTTTTAAGGGTGCCACAGAATTTTCAAAATTCCTTTTTGTGGAATTTTGAAAGTTAAGAAAAGTGAAAGCAAAGTTAACCCTTTTTGTTCTAAATATTTGGATTTCTGGCCTAAAAAAGTTTCCCCTTTCTTGTGAACTTTTAAAGGTTCTTTATTAATGGTACTTAAGATTCTTCAGGTTTAAGGTCTAGTATAAACAACATTTTGTCTAGGTTGAACCTTTATTTAAGGTCTTCAAAGAACCCCATTCATCTGCATGGTTGTTTTCAAACAACCAAACGTTCTTTGAGCCAAGACAGACGTTGCTTTAAAAAAATTTAAAAACCACTTAATAACAAACTTTTCGCAGATGCGGAGCAAAAAAATGTTGCTTAACCATGCAAATCTTTTTTAAACAAAAAATTAACCCCGCTTTGACCGTTCTTAATTCTGACCTCAGAGATCTCCCAAAGTGGCCGCCCTCAAATTTTCTAAAATTTATTACAGATATAGATCTTTTTTTTGCAATTTAACCATGTTAAAACATGGAGGGTGCTTAATAAATTATTCAAATTAGACATATTCCAAATAATTTAACGACCGTTTTTAAATATTCGTTATCTGAAGTATGAGGGTGGATAAGAAAGAAATTTTTTTTTTTCATTAAATTACGAAAAAGATTCTTCACAAATTAGACCTGTAGTTTTGTTGGTACCAGAACATTATGCCCGTATTTTCCAAACCTATGTTTAAAAACGGCTAATCCCAATGGTTAAGGGGTTTGGTCATATATATAAAGCGGCGGTACACAAAGCATGTGTGAGAGGTCTGAAAGTCAGCAACCTATAGTGGCGGTGTTGAACTTTGTCCACGTCTCGTCGTACTATTTCAGCGTATGAACGAAAACGCAAGAAAAAAATTGGGGTCCCTTCCTCTGCACGGGAAACACAGGACTGCCACGTGTGGACGGCCAGATGCGACGAGTTAAAACTCACCACACAATAAAGTCTCTCAATTTTCGTACCGCGCTGTGGTAACATGGCACCATAAGGCCGAAGACAAGCATTTTTTTTCGAAGACATTTTTGGTTATAGGAAAAATTTAGCCAAAATTTTGTTATGAGTTTTTAATATAAGTGGCGCACGCATGTCGCTTTCTATCACCAATAAACCGGTTCACCGAGGTCCCTTTTGAGAAATTTCATGCTAAATCCTATTTTTCTTGAAAAATGGAACCCCTTGCGACATCTTAATAGTGGCGATACGCGCCGACAAAAAAACACAGAATAATACCGCAACGTTCTGAGCGCGTATCTCTGAATGTTGCGTAACCAGCGCGTATCGACCACCCCAGGCATCACCTCTGTGCTACATGTCAACTTAGGACGTACAATATGTCTGTGTATATTCAAATATGTCTTTCTTTTAGTTTCTTTCGATTCTATTGCGCTTCACCTTTTCTATCTGTTACGTTCTGCATTCGAGTTTCGTGTTTCATACTTTTTGGTTATCCTATATTCGAAGTTTGTGGCAGGAGAGGGTAGCAATAGGTAGCATCACTCCCGGTTTAGACCTTATATTAGAGTTTGATAGAGTTTATCTTAAAAGGACCGACATGTCAATGATGATTCTTTACGCTCTCGAATTTCACACATATTTCATAAAATAACTATATGAGGTTTAAAGGCAAAACTATTCGAAGGGCCCACAGTCCCCACAAATAAGCAACAAATGAACATTTTCCAGCACAAATGAAGATAATGAATACCGAACCCAAATTCGGAACATTAAGTAAGCTAAAATTTAATTTTTGCAAAAAAACAAAAAAACTAAAAATAATAAAAAATTATGCATAGGCACCAGGTCTAGTATCGGGCTTGACTCGCACATATATATGAATGATTATAATGTAGGCCCTTTGCGCGCGCGTACTGTCCCAAAACACATACTATAAACTAACAAACTTAAAAAATATATAACTGTGCATTTTGGAGATATTTTGATTTTATTTTTTAGACCGGTTACTAAGCTAAATACTTTTTTTTCCATCCAATTAATTGATGCCACCCTAATCAGGGGATTTGTCAGGGGGGTCTGTTGCCACTAAACTCTGCGATAGTCGTACCATCAGTTAACCGTTCGTAGCTCCCACGAACTGATCGCTGGTCATGAACTGTACGTGGCTCGTTTCACAAAGACCTCAAATGGCTGGATCAGTACGTAGGTCCAACGAACTGTTCGTAGACTGCGAACACCCTTAGGCGGTGTTGTAGGTCTATTTGAGGATTAATTGCAATAATTAATTGAATGATGGAAAGATCCCGCTTGATTTACCGGCTTTCGTGACATTCAACATTTTAGATCAGGTACAATTACAAAATTAAAAAAAAAAATAAAATTATTTTTCCCGGCACTGCACCATTTTGATGCCACGCCCGCTTTTTGTTATTATCAAATGTTTCAAAATAAAAGAAAAATAAAATGGATGAAAATAAAGAAGGTGCGTAAAAGTTGCAGTACAGTGATATCTTGTTTTGTTAATGGTTTGTCATCGTTGTGTTAATTTTCTTTAGGCGACACAGAAAAATATGCATAAAACGCGCCCACAAATAACATTGTTTTTTTTAGTAAATATACAACATTTGCCTTGATGATTAAACAGCAGATAGTTAATTTTACTCTTTCGGTATTTTTTAAACAATGAACGTTATTCTTTTAAAAACAATGTAAACTGAAACGACTGATTATAAAACACATGTGATAGCTCCATTTAGAGGCTACATAAATAAGGTACATCTTGGTAGCCATTTTATACACGGCTGATCATCTTAAAAAAATCAATCCATATCTAAACTACAAAAAGGGCGTTTTTCACCGTTTAAGCGGAAACACATTTCGTTTTTTACTTGGCTTTAGGCTCAGTTCAAGAAAAAAGCCAAGAAATTTACGAAGCAGAAATTCTTATTGTGAAATCAGGAGCCCTAAATGAAAAAAAAATTCCCCACGTGAATTGACCATTCAAATTTGTAAGTGTGTGTGTGCCATTACCTTTCTCGTTCTATATTACCATCAATTGTAAGTGTGGCTATACCGTTCTCGTTATATTACCAGAGTGCAAATTAATGGATAAGTAAATGGATTATTAAAATCCTAACATAAAATTGAATCAGAAAACTTCAACCATAAGGAAAAATTATGGAAACCAACAATGACATACGAGATGATTACGATGTACACTCTGAAAAATGGATGTAATTCTAGAGAAGAAATACGGTGGAAAAATTAAGGGAAATTTTCGTAATTTTGTACATTAAAGGCAATTTTCTGTTAAATTACCGAAACGCGATAGTTTTATTTTGAAATTCCTGTCCTTCCACCAATTTTTCTGTTACAATATGGGATTTTTCTGGACCTCTGGCAAGGTATATCACCCTCATCCCCCGGATTTCCGGCCATGACGTAAATGACGGTTTTCCACTATCAGCAAGCGGTGAACACTGTAGGGTCATTTGAAAGCAATTCCGTGACCATGGACAGCAGATATCATTTCTCAGTGGTGGATTTTGTCTAGAAAGAGTCAGGAACCATTTATCGGGTGCCCCTCGGGAAAGTGGGGGCGGAATCCAGGAGGGGGGAAGTCATAATACAGGGTCAAAAAATGAAAAATGCTTTGGACTGCTGGCAAAAGGAACCAAAGTGTTCGTCTTGTTACAAGGAATTATATTAAATAAGGTTATAGTGTGTACTATGGTTATGGATATATAAGACAAAAAAAATCGGCAAAGGTCAAAGGTCATCACGAAGGTTATAATCTTAAATATTGCTCCAATTTCGTTAAAAATAGCTAAATTGTTCATCTTCCTCAAAAAGACCGCATTCAAAAAGCATTTTGCACCGTCTAACATATTTTTAAATGCGGAGATGAATAGAAGTCAATGGGGTTTGACCTTGTTGCCATTTATCTCGATAAACAAATACAATTAAAGAGAGTCAACTACTTTCGCTCCAATCCTGTGGAAAGGTTAAACAATTTGAGACCATTTTGAAATTGAAATCGGTGCGCAGTATTATAAGATTTGCCCTTGTTAATGCCTTTGACTTTGACGATTGTTGTCTTAGATCTCCATACCATACCTTGTAGGGAATACAAACCTATACCTTTTTAATCACCCTGTAACAAGACGAACACTTGGTTACCCTTTTTAAAGCAGTCCAAGCATTATTCATTTTTGACGCCCTGTATGTATTATGAATGTTCCCCCTCTTGATTCCGCCCACATTTCACGAGGGGCTCCCCTCTAAAGGACATCGACGGATAAGGAATGAATGACGTTTTCATGAGAACGGATGAAATTGAAAGTTTGATAAAAAGCGACACGCTCAAAGTTTACATTTTGCTGGTTTTCAAAACAATCCACTTTACCTAAATTCCCAAAAGTCGGATTTATGTAAAGTTATAATACAGGCTCAATGGGTGGATAATTAAAATTTCCATATTTGAAGACTTCCACCCCAAGAACCACAATGCCGCTTTGAAAGGATATGCGCTATAGTATTAGCAAAATAAGGTGAGTGAAGTTCTGGTTCTTGGGGTGATGGAAAAAATTGGAAAAAAGACCTTCATTTTGCATTTTTGTTTTCTGGGGCCGGAGCTACTAAAGAATTGCCAAAAACCTCCACGAATTTGCATACAAACCATACCAATCACTATATGGTAAGGCATGCTAATCTACCAAGGGCTCTGTCCAGTAGCAGGGATGAGCACATGTAAACAACAGCTGACCATGCACGTACTGGGTATCATAAATCATACTAAAATACAGGGGATTTATTTGCCCTCAATACAATGGGAAGAAAAGCTGGAACTGCGACATGGGAATGCTTATGTCATGGTAGTTAACTGTCATGATATAATTATAAATAGAGCGGCATGGGCCTTTGTTGATTCCAGAGTCTGCTTGGTGTGAAGACGGTCATATTAATCCACATCTTCAGCCGCATGAGCTAATAGGGTATGGGGTATTGTTCTAAAAGGCTGGCCTCAGTATCCTTCGTTGTAGCTTTATGAAGGACAGAAGGGTCATCTTAGGCTCACTTACAAGCTCCATTGACAAAAGGCAAGCTATTTGCACATCTCCTGTCTTCATATTAAGGTGATGACGTACGCTTATAAAAGGGCCCCTATCCATCACTTTGGGACACCCTGTATCTTACCCATCCGGGGTGTGTGTTTTTGGATGAAAAGGGAGCGCAGAATGGTCAATTGAACAATTACATTAAATAATGGCACCAAAAAAGGGGGTTTTAGCAAGCCGGGGAAAAAAAACGGAAGGGGGTTACACCACCCCCTTCGGTAGACGAGGTTCGCCTAAAAAATGACAGATTAGATATTTTTTAATCGGTAACTCTTATGAAAGATGGCCTAACCAAATTTTTATGCATATTCAAAAGAAATGGTCCATGATTATACGGATTTCATTAGTATAAAAAAGGGATGTGCTGTTAAATAAAAAAACGGAACTAAAAATTACTTTAGAGGACTTCTCCAACAGCGAATGTCAAATGAGAATGTAGGATACTGAGTTATATAATAGTTGCACTTAATTTTATGGTATAGATAAGGAGGATAAGGAATTGAGAGAATGTTTTGTGTTAATGACCACCTTTTATATTTTTTATGCAGTTAATGTTCACTTCTTTCAATAGTGGTTATAAATCATGTTAAGTGATTTTTTTTAAAGTTCTGTTTGTTAAAACTGAAAGAGATCACACGGACATCGAAATTTGAAAACTGCACCGAGTGATTCCTATCAAAATTCCAAAGCTTTTCCCTCAGCGCTCCGTGCCTCGCGGAGGCCAGCGCCCCCCATCTTGAAAATCTCTTAAGGGATGGTCCATGCGACCCGTACGCGCTCAATTGATCTTGTGCCAACGGAATTTTTGTATGCGAACTTCTGGATGCAACGCAAACGACTAAAATTTGTCTAGGTGTAGCGTTACTATTTGCGCCACATTTATTTACGCTAAAGCCTAAGAACAAAAGTGAGATGCGGTTTGTTATGTTATATGGTTAGACTTGTTCAGACCTAACATATTAAACGTGTCTTTGTGCATATTTCATTTACACCTGGCCACAGCTCACTACACATGAATAGGGAGGTTATAATCTTAATATTTCAATATTTGTACATTCTCAAAATTTTAGATTTTATTTCCCACAATATTCGTTCTTCCCACACACCGCGTGTACACGCTACATTTGCGGCTCCATCTAAGGTAAGAGATAGATGGAAATTATCTTTAATTTGAAAATGAGAAGTAAGAACAAAAATAACAGGATTTAGATATTCGGTATATAGAAAAATGAAAAATATACGAAAAGGGAAAGTGTTCTTCAAATTTTATTAAGCTGTTTTAAAGGTAATAATGAACTACGGAATGTGAGTGCGAGGTTTTCTCTAAACTTATAAAGAACAACAAAACAAATAAAGAAGAGAAATGATAAAGGAAGAAAATAATCAAACTTTCATCAGAAAGGAAACAGAATTCAAAGATTGTTAAAAATAAACGTTTTATTAATTGTGGAATGTAGGGCCTTGCACTTTAAAAAATCAAGTTCTCACGCATGTTGTTTGAGGCTACGAGAATAAAATCTAATAGAATCCATGCTATACTTGGCTTGATTATAATAGCAGATGGGACTTGTAACAGTCGACAGAGTTTAAAATGTTGCCGTAAACTTTGGAGCGCCTTGTGGTACGCGAAGCGCGTCAGTTACACGCGTCTCCAGAGCGGAGTAGGTACGATGCTTTGCACACCGTAATGGCGCAATGTTATTTTGAATCACAAAAAAAGTGTTTTTTTTTTAATAACAGAAAATAGAACCGTGACCCTATTTTTTTAGTAGTAATCGAAAGATTTTATAAATGCGCAAATTTTATAAATTTTCAACAAAAGTTATCGAGTCGATTTTTTGTAACAATTCAAAACATGGATCAAAAAAGTGAATTTTACATAGACATGTGTACAAGTTTAGGATAAAAAAAGCTTAAAAAAACAGGTCTTTTGGATGACTTGTTTCTAAAAAAACTAGTACCGTGACCCCATTTTTTATTTTTGATATTTGATCATATCGATAAAAGCACGTTTACACGAATCTTGGGAAAATGTTCAGTAGAGTCTATCATGGACCAATAACCTTTAAGCAATGTGAGCAGTGCACTCCAATTGTGGGGCTAGGCCTACACTGTACTAAAGAAACGTAATTTACGACCACGTAATGGGTGATTATCAAAATTGCGAGACGAAAACTCGGGAAACAGTGAATTTATCCCAGGGTTCTTTGATTTTGGTTGGGTAACCGGGACTACCTCTAGGCGTATCCAATTCACAATAATAAGTTCTAGTCCCTCTAGGTGATCAACTTTAGTATGATGGTCTAAGCTGTCAGCAAAAAAAAATCCGAGTGTGATTTTTACTTTTATACAGGAGCACAAGTGTTTTTTTTTTCTATATTAAGGTATTTATTTATTGACGTATGATAACAGGTCCCACTTGGGGTTTAATTGTACAAAAAAATGTCCCATTCGGGGTTATTTGCACAAAAATGGGTATATTTTTACCAAAAAAACCTAGGATATATTCACAGGAAGTGTCCCATTGAATCACTTTCAGAAACCCATTTGTCAGAACCCAGAAATGTTATAGGCCAGATTAATTTGAACGAAAAAACGGTCATTTTTAGACAGCAATTTTTCATACTGAAAAGCTATAAATCCGTAAAATAAAGGTCAATTGCAATGAATTGACTGAAAACGTAACATGGTCAATTACCCGTTAATATATATTCACGGTTTCTCGCACTTTTCTTCGCAATTACTGTTAATAACAATACGGCGTCCGTAAAATTATGGTTATATTTACAGTAAGGTCGCTGCGAGCACTTGCTAAATTTGCCTATACGTACTTAATAAGCTTTAATGGGTAAACTTATGAATTAATGATACTATTTTGACAAATTTTCAGATAATTTTTTTGAGTGTGCACATGACATTGCTGAAAGAAAAGGTGATGACGTAAGCTTATAAATTGCATGTTATAACTAGTAGATAGCATCTAACGAACGCATCATGCTCCGTTCCGGTGGTGAAAGCAACTATAGTCCGGCAGGAGCCAGAGGGAAGAAGAGAAAAAAGAAAGAGGGAAGAAGAAGAAAAGGGGAATGAAACCGACTGAGAAAAAAAAAACCTGGGTCCGGAAAAACTCTGTTAAACTTCTTGCCATCTTGCCACCCCCCCCCCCCCCGAGGCTCAGGTCTGGTTACGCCCGACGCGCGCGCGCCGGACTATAATACTTCTACACCGGGCGCGACTAAACTGGAAGCCAAAATTATTCCTTCTCAAAAATGCTAAGCTCTCAAAATTTAACCAAAGTTTTAAGATAGCCCTTTTAGTATTGTGGGGACGATACGTTAAAGGTGCAACAAGAGATTCATATACGTTAGACGCTCAATAGATTCCCTTCATTATCTGCCTACAGAAATATCTTAAATGAAAACAAAAGGTGATTGGATATGCTTTAATTTCAATAGAAAAAATAGGTTGAATTTCCTATTTGCTCCTATAGGAAATGAGAAATCACAATTTTTATACCAAAGAAACAGTTCCCAGTTAATCCTTTCAAGGATATTTTTGATCTTTACCACCGGGCCAAAAAAAAATCGATTTTCACATTTTTTAAGGGACACCTAGCACCTGTTACTTGAAATTATTGTTGACTTCAAATTGTGTACAGAGCCCGTCACCCAGCTAAACGAAGCCCATGATAATGCCATCCTCGTACGATGAATCGCAGCCACGTACAGTTAGTGAAACAGAGTTACGTACTTACGTGGCTGCGATCAGTTTGGAGTGAAACGGTACCGTACGTGAGTTCGTACGAACAGTTCGTACGAGCATCTTAGTGAAACACCCCCGGTCTCGTATCGGGCTTGATCGCATATTATATGAATTATTATAAGTAGGCCCTTTGCGCGGTACTGTCCCAAAGGGTGGAACACTATACTATCAAATAAAAACTTAAAAAATATAGAAAAACTGTGCATTTTGTGAGATTTATTTTGATTTTGATTTTAGACGGTGACCTAAGCTAATCCTCTTTTTATTCCATCCAATTTGATGCCACCATAATCAGGGATATTGTCAATTGAACACAAAGGATAGAATACAATTTGAAGGTCAAGAACTGAACTTAAAGCGGCAAGTCTATAATTTTTTATTTTGCGTAGAATGGGCTTCACACCAAAACCCATCTGTAAAGGTTCGGGCCGATATTTCAACCCGTTTGAAGTGAGAGCAAGAAACGGGATTTGTACTCCCGCTAGAGTACAGTGTCTTAACATTATATTGGCGACCAAAATGGGGCATATTTTCGCTCCTTACATCCAAAACAAACATCCTTGGTGGGAAATTTATTGCGGCCACTAAGGGGACAGCCACAAGACTCTGTTGGGACAAAATGTGCGGACAACGCTTAATGGGAGGCCAATTTCCTCCCCAATTCCTCAATGCCTCCAAGATGCTAGGAGGAACACCTGAAGAAAATGTGTGAACAAGCACAATAAAAGAAAGGAGGGTTGTATCGCTCTTCATAGTGAAAAAAAAATAAATTGATTGATGAGTTTATTGTCAGCTGCCACTCAATTTTCATTTTGCTCAATTTGAGCTGGTATTGCGACCGGAAAAACCTTCCCATTCGCGGGTTACGTACTGTTTTCACAAGTCGCCATAAAAAATTTGCGAAGGACAATGCATCCAGACTACTCGCGCGCATCGTGGTTAAACCTGTTGTTGCGTTAAAACGCTGCAAGCGGGATGTGCGCTCCTTGGTCTGTAAGCGCGGGCATTCGAAGCTCAGGAGGGCGGAAGACAGTTATCAATGATATATAGGCTTGGAACGATGCCAAAAGATGATCTATGACCCAAACTCCTTAAATCGCATTCTAAACATCTGTGAAAATATAGCAATTTCATTGGTTGATGCCCGGGTTTAATTCGATAATTGAACCCAGGTAGTACGCGCTGCGTATTGATGTTAGGTTGAAGCGCTCGCGTCTTTCCACGTTTTGCTACATTCCCGCGCGCCTGCTAAGTGGACGTCTCGTGCGTTTTTTTTTATGATCGTTGCGTTCCAACGGGTGGTTTCGATGTTGGCACTGGGTGGTGGCATCTTTCTTTTGATTTAAGCCGTAAAGCATATCGAAATTGGGTTAAGATGACCTAAATATAAAGATGTTTAAGAATGAGAATAAAAGGTATGATTTTGGGAACCGGTACTCTCTTTTACGACGAATTGAAACCGGCGACCATTATTTAGCGTGGAAGAACTCGGCTCCGGCCTCGTTCTTCCACTTAAAATAATGGAATCGATTGGGTTCAATTCGCTCGTAAAGAGAGTACCGGTTCCCAAAATCTACCTGTATTCTCTAAATTTTAAACCCGTTAAAATAAGCGCAATTCTCAAAGCATGGTAAACTTTAAAAACGCTGTTAATTTTAGCCGAACATCGTTTAACATGGCCTAAAAACCGTTGTTAAAACTGACTTGGTCCGGGGGTAGGTTAAGACGGGTGTAACTTCACGTTTTCATCAATGCCTGACAGTTTCAGCTATATGTTATACTCGTGGTTAGACCATTAGACCTCCTAGATCTTCTTTTACGAGTCCTCAGGTGATTTCTTCTCGTCCATTTTTCCCTTTGCTTCTATTTCATGCTCGTGTTTATCTATTACTAGTATTGAATGATTAGTAAGGGCGGCGCAAACGACATAAAACAGTTTTAAATAGGCCCGGGGTTTGTGTCCATGACAAACAAATCTAAAGATCTTTTTTTTTTTTAAAAAAAATTTCCCCTTTTTTTTTTTTTTTTTTTGTCCCCTGTTTACTTGCGTAAGCGAGATTCTTGAAATTTACCCGTGGCTTCCGCATTGCATTACCAAAACTACGGAGGCATTGTATGACATATAAATATTGTTCACCCACACGTAATGATATAGGCGAAGATAAGTCAACAGTTCGGTGGATGATATTACGGAGTTAAATATCGTGGTTAGCTGAACGACTTTTTTAATATATTTAACCCGCGGTTTTTTAAACTGTTCGTTTATTACTATAAGTTTTAGGCCTAACCACCGTTATTTTAAAAACATCGTTTGAGAATCGCACCCCTATATTTTTTGTATATAATGAACAATTTGATGCTTTTAAACCGTACTTCAACCTTTCAAAATTACCCCCCCTATCTACCCATCAACTCTTTTAGAGTATACGTTCTTTAAATTAAACACCTTTGTTAAACTCTTTTTGGAATACGGGCCACTTTGATCAACGGATTTGAACTTTGTGGCTGGTATTCTGAAAGGGAGTCTAACTTTAGATCTGGTTTACCCAGGGTTAGTCCTACCTTAGTGTGCCCTTTTAATTTTCAACATACTCAAAATGTGCTGTAACGGGTGAGAAGATTCCTCACGAATGGGCCTGAACTGCCCATCCATGAGGAATTTTCTCACCCGTAACATTTTACTTTCCAATATTTTGAAGTAAAAAAAAGGTCTGCTCATGTAGCCTAACCCTGTTTTAACCCATTTTTCATTTAAGTCTTTACTACATTCGGTTTAAAGTCACTAGTTTTATATCTTTAAATATTTGTTAATTTTATCTTAGTGTAATGCATTAAACTGAATGCAAAATGGTAATAAAACCTTTGAAATTGTCTTGAATCCTTGTCCCCATACTAATCACTGAAATAACTAAGCTCATTGCATCTTCATATAGAAATCACAAATTTGTTATACTCTTTACATATGTGTGTTGATTAGCTACTACTTTAAAAGCAAAAGTGGAACCTTGACCAGAAAGGTTCGATTTTTTTATGACATTTGGTATGTTGTAGTGGTGGACCCAAATATTGCCGCAGCAACTGATGGTATATAAGCTTAAATAAGTAGGGTTATGAGAATCCTATCTAGTAAGTTTGGGAAGGTTTAATAAGTTTTTTCTATAGTTTGAAAGTTTCTGAATCATAATTTGTTGGGCCCAAGCCTCTGGGGAAAACTTTGTAAAGGGGTTAAATTAGTAAGTGGTAAATTTGAAATAATTCAGAAGTGTTTTCAATGTGTATTGTCTCATCAATAAGGATTAAAAAAAGTATAGTTTGTTCTAGGTTCTGAGCATATTAAACAGGTAACAGCCCTATTAAGATTCAGGTCATGGGGTAAACCTTATACCCCCGTGATCCGCTTTGAAACTGGTTGTCAATTGTTCTCTTGCCTTATTTTACAAATGTTTGGCATTTGGTTCCATATTAGTGGTTGCAAAATGTATCAAGGGTCTGCATAGTCTAATATAGGTCCCAAAACGACCTCAAATGTATACAGACTGTCACCCGCCAGAATTAAAATCATTTTCTGCTAAAGTATTTATGGCCATTCTTTCGTCACGTTTTTGACCAAAACCCGGACCGGGCGATTTGTTACTTCAGCCCATGCTGTTTGGTCAACGTAACCTATTTTTTACTTTTTAATTGTTAATAACCTTCAGTCCCAAACCCTAAACCAAAAATATGTTTCCACTTTTTGGTAGATTGGGTTATTTTAATCATGGTTGCGCACCCCCCCCCAAAGTTTTTGTCACGGTGTGACCTACTTTGGTCACAAAGGTGACCGAACTTTATTTCCCCTCCCCAGATTAAATAACAATCGTGGAAAAGTGGATACATTGATTTTGGTTAGGCTTAGACTCAAGGTTATATAATGTAAAGGAATAACAGATTTGTTTACGTTGACAAAACAGCATTGGGTTGAAAGTAACAATTCACCGGTTTTTGGTCACAAACGGACGAAGATTGGCCATGCCCAGAGCATAATTTGACAAGCCAGTTTGAACAAATCTGTAGCAGTAGATATTTGTCCCCAGGATGACCTTGAACCTTTGCGGGGTGTCTCCGTGTTAAATACCTTGGTGTACATTTAAACACAATTTTGACTTAATTCCATTCCAACTTTTGTCCCTGTATTAATTTTCCACCCCCCCTTATGTTTCAAATTGTTCCCACCATTTCCCAAGATGGTTAGCTTCCCCTTTAATGCCCCAACTATACCCCAATATGCATTTTATTTTCTGCACATGCCCTCACTTACACTACATCCCAAGAAATACTTGTAACTACCAGCATGCAAACTCCCGGGGTTACCTGGGTATTCTGTCCGGGACCACCCGAGGTACAAAAAATGCGAGACCTGGGCATGTCTCGAGACTCGCAATATAGGTGTAATCAAATTCAACCATTATGTCTGTCCGTCCCTCACTAGGGTATCAAATTTTACCTTTTTCAGTTTGTAGAGGAAGTCATAAAACAGCAGGATCTGTTAGAATATCAATTTTTTGTGTAGAAAATAAATGCTCAAAACAGACAATAAGAGTCCATAAAATAGCTCAAATGGCATCTATGGAATCAAAATGATATACTTGGCCCCAGTACTCGCTAGATATTCTTTCTGGCATGATTTGAACAGATCTAGTCTCAGATAGGGTACCATTTTCTTTGTTTCTGTCTCGATAGGGTCACACGCCGGAACTCGGTGGTTTACCCGGTTCATTGTACAGGTTATGTAGTCAGGTTCATGTACTGTGGCAAACTTAAGCTGCTGATTGATCAAGCAAAAAAAAAGACTACAGAAGCAAAGTGCCTTATTATTATCATATATTTAATCTTTAATTCTTCAGATATACCTAAATCTCTACAACTAAATGTTAAACATACATCTTCCCATTACCAAATATAATTCCATACCTTTCATTGTTATAAAGTATGGTACATCTGACATGTTTATAAGGAGTCAATGAATTATGATATCTAACCTAAAAGGGTGCCTGTAGAGAAAATACTCAAATTTTACAAAAATACCCCATAACTTCCACTTGTAAACCAATTTTTGATGTCCAGAAGTACATATTTTCCGATTTGCTAAATAACCTTGTTGGAAGTCAGTTTCCCAGGGATTGTTATATGCAGTTGAGGTGTTAATCCACCAGCAACTGTCAGACAATATATCTTTAAACATTTTCTCGTCTGCATAAAACAATACAGGGTAGTCTGGTATGTGAGTTGCTGACTATGACTGCTACATACAATTTGAGGTGTTAATTTAATTATCCCCTAGCACCTGTGAATCAAACATCTTTAAAATAAACATGTCTATAGAAAACAACAAAGCAAGGGTATGCCTGTAATGTGAGTGGCTGACAAAGTCGTGTCCACAATGTGTAGTTTATTACCAGTATTACTAAGACTAAGACTAAGTCCGATGGAATTAAAAAAGCAAAATCCACTAATTCCCCTCACGCCTATTGTACCCTGTTGTATAGTCTCCACATGCCGTCGGACAATAAGTCCACTTAATACCGTACCAAATTGATCGGTTTTGTAAGTGTTTGATATCAATTTGCCAGGTGAAGCGACTCGGTTTACTCTATCGGAACCTCACTAGCTTAAGTCGACGATTTTAATGCCGAAGAAGATCAGGGTTAAGTCCGGTCTTTAAGTTACGACCGGTATTAGTAAAGTTCGTGTGGACATGCAGCCGTACGGCTCTGCGATACTGTGACCCGTGTAACAAAAAAAACAGTAGCACCTGTTCTACTGATCTATTAGAGTTGTGAGGATGACCTACGTGACTTATTCCGACCCCGCATGGTGGAGACGATACAATTGGTACAATTCTGAGGGGAATTAGTGGATTTGTTTTTTTTTTTTAATTTCCATCGGACTTAGTTAATAATCCGGTACTCCTTCATAACTACAGGTTTTGACACCACTTATGATTGCTACATTAATCCCCTATCACCTGTCAGATCAATCTTTAAACAATGTCTAGTCCTAAAGAAAACAATATCAATGGTCTGGCCTGGAGGTGAGTTGCTGACTACTGCTCACATAAAGCTGAGGTATTATAATCCACCCAGCACCTTTTCGATCAATAGCTTAAACATGTCTTAAGAAAAACAAGCAAATGTATGCCTGGTAATGCGGAGCTGCTGACCGTGAATGCTACATGAGCTGGTTAATCCACCACCACCTGCAACCTGTCAGGTCCATATCAAAATTGTATGCAAGTTGCTGGTCACATACTTAAATCTGTCAAAAAGCTTGCAGAATTGCACACTGACTGGGTTGGCAGTGATGTCACTGTCACAAGCTAACAGTCCAATAACAATAAGGTCGATACATCAAAAGGCAATGGTATGCGAGTTACTGACTGTGTGCTTTTTCAACTCTGTCAAAAAGCCTGCCAGATGCACAATGAATTGTGGGCAGTGATATCATTTGCCATCAGCTAGCAGTCAACAATAAGGTCTGTACATCAACAAAGGCAATGGTATATGAGTTACTGACTGGTGCTTTTCACAACCTGTCAAAAATGTCAGGTGCACATGAATGGTGGCAGTGATGTCCCTGCCATCAGCTCGCAGTCACATAACAATAAGGTCTATATACTCACAAGGCATGTGTTATGAGTTTATCAACTAGGTGCTTTTCAAAACCCTGTCAAAAACATGCCAGAGGATGCACAATGAATTGGTGGCAAGTGATGTCATGCTATCAGCTAGCCTTCATAACAAATAAGTTCTATACATCACAAAGGCAATGTTATGTGAGTTAATGACCAGGTGCTTTTCAAAACCTGTCAAGCAGCCAGATTCACAATGAATGGGAGCAGTGATGTCACTGTCCACTACTAACTTCAATTAGTTTATCCAATTTCTCCTTGCAGTTTTTTATACAATGTAAACAAAATTATTTCAATTGAAAGCAATTGTTGATGGTTTGTTTGTTGTGTTTTTAATTATTAATATTTTTCTGTCTTTTCTTTACGAACGCCTCTTAAATAAAGCAAACTGAAAGGGCACCACACTCACTACTGATCCATATTCCTCAATTCCCTGGACCGGTCAGTTACCTCCATTGGACAGTATATATAGAATATATATGCCCTCTCCTTCATTTGGGTATGCTATATGATACACAGAACACTTAAAGCTCAGTTCATATTACTACATATACACACAGTTGACTGAACTGTGTCCTTGATGATGAGTCTATTGAAGCTCATAGTGCGCCTGGTTTAGATATGCTATCTGTTGCTTATACCATTAGTGCCTAATTGTTTAGTGATTCACATAAGCACTGAAGACTACTACACATTACTGAATTGCACTTTTATTTTCATTTGGCATAGTTTGACAAGCTCAGGCCCGTTAATTTCATTTGAAATTTTAATACTGCCTGACAGCACAATATCATGACACATTATCTCAAGTTTGCTCACCATTAATCCAAACCACGGCTATGGTTTTGATAGAATGTCACATGCATGCCAAATAATTGAAAGCAGCTTTACACTAAATTAAATGCTTTGAAATAAAAGGATAAGCCTTTAAAAAAGTGTCTTACAAAAACTCAGCACAATGATTTTTTTCCCACAGAAATGTCAAGATTGACCTTTTTTTAGTGGTCACAACAAAAAATGAAATTGTAAAAAAGAAATGAGTCCAGTGTGTTTCGCATTTTTGCTGTTGACCCCTCAAAAAAAATTTTGAGTTTTCCATTTTCTTCTGAGACCAGTAGCAGTGTGCCAAGGGTACAAGAGTAATATTCTCCCAAGTCAAGTCTTGCCCCTCTGAAAAATCCTGAAGTTTATAAATTGCACTAATTTCATGATTTTTGCCCTTCTCAGAAATTCACTCCCTTCTCTCCCTTAGCATCCACCATTTCTGCCAGAAAAATATTTTGGCACTACCAATGACTGAGACAGACATATTTTTTGCCCTTATGAATACTTGTGACATTTTAACAAAACCATGGTGCAAATCGCAGGCTGAAGTATCTTTCACAGATTCTCTGGATATAGTCCATTTCTCTACCTCCGTGCAGTGATGTCATAACCTTGACGCAGCTTATATGCATGTGTCAAGATATCCCATCTTTGTGCGGCATTGCTTTAAGCCAGTGCACGCAGTTTACTGGTGCGACCATCAAATCTTGCACTGAGGTCACTGCACGGAGGTAGGGAAAATATACATCCTTATCAATAACACTTCTTTCTTCAGCATTTTTGTATTCATATTTACTGCAGTGCTAAGAATTTCATTGGTTTCCCAGCAAACTTTGGTCTCCTGTAACAGGGATAAACTCCTGTTAGGTCATGGGATGTTCCCAAGACTTTCATCCCATTGCAAGAATCCATGTTTGCCGGGAACCAGCAAACCTTGTGATTCATTACGATGAACAGAAAAAAAATGAGAATTCCTAGGCATGTTACAGATGTTGTCCTGAACTTGTAGCACAGGATCACAAATGAATGAATGGCCAAGTAGGGCAGCTGTTCATTATTACTATTTTCCTTAGGAAATGTTTGTCAAACAAAATAACCTACTCTGTGCTATTTAATGCATATTCTTGTAAGGGGTCCTTGATAAAAGACAGAAGCCGGTATTCACAAAGAACATAGTCCTGGCTTAACTTTTAGTTCAGGATTAAGTCCTACTATGTAGGACCTCTAAATTTTGCTTCTTTCCTGTATTCATTTTTACTGCTGAAAATATAAAAAGAAAGTACAGGAAGACACTTAAAGCTGAGAACATGCCTCTTTAAAGTTGTTTCTCTTTCATATTCTTAAAAAAAAGTAAAAGGTCCTACATAGTAGGACTTAGTCCTGGCTTACCTTTTTGTCCAGGACTAAGTTCTTTGTGAATACCAGCCAGAGAGTTTATATCCTTAGCGATCCCCTGCTTCAAAGAATATAATAAAAACACCCAATCGAAAGATTGATTGAATATCAACCATATTAGCAAATTACTGTAAATGATCATGGGTTGGATTGCCATGCCAATTGTACAGATTTAGTCATAATTCTTTAAGCTGTGATTATCAGTTAATATAGAAAATGGAAAGCAAAATTGGTGCATCATGGGAAGGGTCTCATAGCTGCTGATGACAACACCAGTGTGCCATGCAACACATACCAATGGGCATAAAGCCTGACATGTAACAATAAATGCTGCTATGAAAGTATCACTTATTGTCAAGGACAGAATTAGGCGACCAATTGCGCGTATGTCAAGGTTTGTCAATCAGCGCGGTGCGGACTGTGATTGGTTTGAATGTGTAGTATGGGCGGGGCATGTTCGAACAAAATATGATTTAAAATGTCCAAAAATGCCCTATTTGAGTCGTGTTTTCGACTAACAAACACAATAATTTGTGAAAGTAAACTTTTCGTTTTAATCAGCTTTAAATGTGTACAGATTATTCTTCACGGCCGATATTTGTTCTGCACCGTCAAGTTACGTCAGACGCGCAATTGGTCGCCTTATTCTTTCCCTGACTATAGTTGGGTCATCTGGAGCAATTCTGTGACCGTAGAGAACACAGGTTCATTTCTCAATGGATTTGTTTTCTATGAAGGTTAATGAACTAATTTAGCAAGGGTGTATCTTGTGAAAGTGTGGGCAGAATACAGGAGCGGGTAATCCAAAATACAGGGGTCAAATTTGAAAAATGCTTAGATTGCTGTAAAAAAAAGGTTACCAAAGTGTTTGTCTTGTTACACGGATCAAAAGTGTATTTTATACTACCTATAACTTATGGTTACTGATTTATAACACAAAACTGGTCAAAGGTCATCACCAAAGGTCAAATCTTTAATATTGTGTCAATTTCTTTAAAATAGTCTCCAATTGTTTACCTTCCCACAGAGATTGCAACAAAAGTAGTTGACATACTCTTTTGTATTTGGTTATCGTGATAATTTCCAATGACCAGTGCAAAATATTTTTGTTGCGGTCTTAGAGAAATCAGAGCGGTATTAAATATTTCTAAAGACAAATCCAATGAGAAATGAACCTTTATCTCCACGGTCACGGAATTTCCCCCGATAGTAGATTTAAATCCGGTTTTGTCCCCGCTAATGTGGGTGGCCGGATTCAGCTCACATTCAAAACATTACTGCTGTGCGAGGATTTATTGGAGCAAAAGATAATTGACCAGATGGCCTTATGGCCGCCATTAGCCCTCCAGAGCCGATGCCCTTGTAGGTAGTTTTTTTTTTTTTTTTTTTTCCAAAGGTCAAATCTTTAATATTGTGTCAATTTCTTTAAAATAGTCTCCAATTGTTTACCTTCCCACAGAGATTGCAACAAAAGTAGTTGACATACTCTCTTGTATTTGGTTATCGTGATAATTTCCAATGACCAGTGCAAAATATTTTTGTTGCTGTTTTAGAGAAATGAAGAAATCAGAGCGGTATTAAATATTTCTAAAGACAAATCCAATGAGAAATGAACCTGCTAACGGGGGTGACCGGATTCAGCTCACATTCAAAACATTACTGCTGTGCGAGGATTTATTGGAGCAAAAGATAATTGACCAGATGGCCTTATGGCCGCCATTAGCCCTCCAGAGCCGATGCCCTTGTAGGTAGTTCTTCTTTTTACTTCTACCAGGGTAACCAGCTACCCTCATCGGATTTCCTTAGAAACCCAATGGGGGTGATGGTTTAGCCGCTGACAACCCGGCCCTGGAACAAGTAGTACTGGTTACCAGGCAGGATGACTTGTAGTCCTACAATTACTTGTACTGTATTCGACCTAATTAGCATCCCTCCCCTAAGGTGTGCCCCCTACAAGTTCCTCTTTTTACAACTAACTTTGGTCAAAACTGAACTAAAACTGTTTATGGCTTAGGGTTATGATTCTTGCATCAAATACTGTGTAAGTGGAAATTTTCGCAAGGTTTTTATTTTCGCGAGTGAACATAAAAATGCAAAAATAAAAACTCGCGAAAATAACTTTTTCCAATAGATTTGTATTGCATTATTGTCAATACCGTGAAATTAAATTCTCACGCATTTGGCTAAACTGTTAAATCGCGAAAATATCTGTGCGCGGAAATTTCCACTTGTAGAGTAACAAGTAAACTGCATTTTAATGTTTATGTGAGTCAACTCCCAGTTTTCATCATTTTCATAAGCGCACCATAAAAATGACTGACTTAGGAATCCAGGGTGCTAATAAGGTCAAAAATGGGTATGATACTCGGTGGCAGCGGAATGATTTTCAAAGTGGAGGGGCCACTTGTCGCTATGTGAGCAATTTTCAATACGATACTATTGTTTTCTCATGCAGCTATGATAAGCCCGATGAAAAGTGAAGGGCCAAGCCTTTCCACTTTCAAAAGTGTAGACCCTGTTCCACCGCCGCCACTGATAATACGGTTGAGAAATTTATCTTTATTAAATATGAAACAATTAAGGCAGCTACTTATTATTTAAACGACAAATTATAAAGAAACATTGCCAATTGACTTCCTTCTATTCATGCTTCCCTTTTTGAGCACAAACATTAATGTCACTGGAGTCTGCTAATATGAATGACGATCATTTCTTATAATCTTAGAGTGCATTTATCTTCCTTGGGTATAGTGACATCAGTGCGCTATTCATTGAGTGCAGCATTAAATCACCAGTGTTGATTGAAAACACTGGTGTACACGCACATGCGTATAAAGTCACCACTTAGATGATCAGAGATGTACCTGAGAAGAAGTCCCATTTCCTGTAATCCAAAATTTGAACTGATGGCAAGACCAAATGTTAGTGTTGCATCTAGTGAAGCTCCAGGAAATGTTATTTTCCTACAAGATTTTAGGGTACAAGCCCCCTCTGAAATAAATTGGTACTTAAAACCTGGCTTTTGATGCAGTTCTACCTTTATCATTAACACTTTGATCTCAGAAATTGAAAAAAAAAAGTTTATAAAAAATATATATTTTTTACATTTCCAGAATTTTTTTTAATTTATGGCCTGAAAACCAGGAAATTTCTGGAAAAAGTTAAATCTGTTAGATGCATGTGAGAAATACCTGCCTGATCATATAACCCGGGAGCTAGCACACATTTGTAACACATCTCAAGTACAAAAGGTTTGAGTGATTAAATATGTAGACAGACTGACAGGGACCCCTGAAACGTGATTCTTAAGTGCCGCAAATGGTGCCTTAAGGTGAGGGGGCCAAAACAAAGTTTGTACAGGGGTCACATTTTTAAATTGATCCAATCATGTTGAAAAGCACACCATGTTATGTGTCTAACCATAAGGATTCAGAAAAGGTATAGTTTGTAATATGTACAGCCTAAAGTTTCAGAGTTATAGGCTAAAAATAGCAAAAATCAATAATAAGGGTCAATTTCAGTTGTACAGGGGTCAAATTTTAAAGTTGCTCCGATTTGGATAAAAAATGGTGCAAATTATTGGTGGAGTTCATAGGGTTAAAATAAGGAATAGTTTTATCTGTCTTAAATGCTTAGTTTCTGATGTAGGGGGCACAGAAGGTCAATGTCCATTGCATTCAATGGGGCTTGATCTTGTTACCCCCTACTTTCTTAAGCAAGCATTTGAGACACTAAAAACTATTCCTAATTTTTATTCTATGAGCTCCACCAATAATTTGCACCATTTTTTATCCAAATCGGAGCAATTTTAAAATTTGACCCCTGTACAACTGAAATTGACCCTTTTTATTGATTTTTGCTGTTTTTAGCCTCTAACTCTGAAGCTTAAGGCTGTACGTATTACAAACTATACCTTTTCTGAATCCTTAAGGTTTGACACATAATATGGTATACTTTTCAGCATGATTGGATCAATTTAAAAATGTGACCCCTGTACAAACTTTGTTTTGGCCCCCTCACCTTAAGGCACCATTTGCGGCACTTAAGAATCACGTTTCAGGGGTTCCTGTCAGTCTGTCTACATATTTAATCACTCAAACCTTTTGTACTTGAGATGTGTTACAAATGTGTGCTAGCTCCCGGGTTAATATTGACATCACCGACTTCAGGAAGCTAAATACACTCTAGTAGATAACAGTAATGAAACCTTTGTTTCAGATCCCTTGAACAATTATGCACACTAAGAGAATCAACAATAAGATTTATGGGTTTTAACTGTTCCCCAACGAGCTCGTCGAATCAAAATGGCAATTGGCACTCTATCTAGCCTTTTACTTATCTCTCTATGGAACTAGGAACCTTCTGTGATTCAATCCAGCTGGGAACATGTTTTTTTTACTAGAGCTTGTGTGAGCCAGCCTCTCTAAGCAAAGATAGCAAAAGGATCCAGGACAACATCTTTATTCACCCTTTGCACAGTTCACCATTTGCTGATAGAGCCTCAAACTGACATTGGAATAAATGAGGGTGTTATATAACATTGCATTCACCTCTTGTAAAGCTCATTGGTCCTGTCAGGCGACGAAAAAAGAAAACCCTGTTTTACGGGTGAGCGGACCTTAAGAGTAGGGTCGGTCGGTCGAATTTTTTTATATAATTTTTTTCTTTTCTGGAGGTCAAAATTGGCCTAAAATAGCCCCAAAATCTGAAAAATCAAGAGAAAAAATGAAAAATTTTTACAAGCAAATTTTCTAAAAAGAATTTATAAATTTTGGCTAAAAACAGGCTGATTTTACATGATTTTTGGAAAAACTAAAAAAAAAAATCTGCAAAACTGAAAAATCAGGGTCGGTCGGGCCCGTAAAACAGGGTTTTTTTATTTTCGTCGCCTTAGAGAGAAATGAACCTAATCACACTGTTGTTTAATGCTCCCATTCATGTTGCTTCCATTGAGCTCTTGCAAATCTTGGTGCAAATATCAAATAGTTAAAACTCTAGGCCTTATAATAGCCTTTTTCTATAGACCACTAACACATGTTTGTACATGTTTAGGGCCTGGTATCTTGAAAAGGTCGGACACCCTTCTGCCGACTGTTACAGACTGGCAATTGTATTGTGTAGAGTGTTAATAGCATGGCCATAAGCGATTCACAGGATGGATTCGCATGTGAAAATGATGTAAACTGGTCTATAGTTAGAACCGTGATAATTGGCTGGCTTTGCCTAGCTGTAATAAAAAATTTCTGGTCTGAACGGAAAGGTGAGTTCGCCGTTTTGAATAGGAATGGTCACAATGTTAACTCTAAGCAATAATTCTGTAGTTTTTCCTCATATGACATAAATCATGTACTAGGTTGAGAACGACATGGGTTTCCCCCCAACTTCAAATCTGTGCTCTACGGTGTAAACTGTTTATGTTATGTGCATTATTAAATAGTGTGCATTATATTTTCAAATTGCATGCATTATTAAGGTGACTGCCTTGTATCATTGGCCCGTGCGATGAGTAGATCGACATGTGCTGAGTGCCACACACGCATTGCACTGAATTAGCATAATACAAACCTATGGGGAAAAGAACAAAAATTCATATTCAAATTATTAACCATTTCCATTTTTGTAATATGCCATTTTCTACAAAATAAAGGCCATGAGTTTAGTAGTTTGGTTAGTATGTTAGATTGCACTTACAAACTAGCTGAGTGTTCTAATCTAACATACAAATTGCCTTTAACGATATCATGATGAATTTCTCTCCCATCTGATTGTTACTAGTTGAAGTAACAAAAAAATGTTTGAATGCATATTCTAAAGCTTTGTAACATCACAGGCAGTTCAAAGGACAGGGCATTTTCGTGAAGCCACAACGCCTCGCCCCCTCAACGTACCTTGAAAAAGTTGAGATGTTATCATCTTCAGGGGCCCATTCACAAAGACTTAAGCGATCATTGTAAGTTTGTTTATCAAGCGCAAACTCGATCAAGCGTACTTTGAACTTACAATCACGTCACTTACGCTTGATCGAGTACGCTTAATAATTCCTTACAATTGATCGTACGTCTTTGTGAAACGACCCCTCGACCGTGGTATATTAAACAAAGTAAATTTTTCCTTTAAATGTGCAATTTTAACATTAGTAAAATTCTAATCTTAGACGTGCACATTCGAAGTAGCTATAAATAATTCGCAATTTTTGTATTTTCTGTCCATCACGTACAGAAATTATAGCATAGTGGCCTACGGGGACCGTGGGAAACAAGCAATTTGCCTAACAAAAACCGCAAGGTCGGGAACAACTAAAAAGTTGTGAATGCACTTTTCTCAAGGATCTCTATTGAACAATGAATAAAATTGAAAGTGCTGAGATACGAAATGCACTTTTAACAGCAACTGTGTCTGCACGCACTCGGCTGGGCAGTCCACAAGTAAGTAATTACCTACCTTATAGGCAGCTATTCCAGATTATTATCCTCTTGGAAATCAATCGAGAATACTTTTAGAATTGTAAACATAATCCCACTTTGTGTTTACCACTTCACGTAAAAACCCATTTTTGACGCCTCAGTATAAAAACCTCATCAGGATAAAAATATTATAAAACCCACAAATAAAAGAATACTATTATCAACCGGGGATTTCCTTAAAGGCTGACTCAGGAGGATTTCCTTCCCGATGAGGGCGCACTCATTTTCAACAATTCATGTTTTTGCATGTACATAATGCTGTCCATAATACTACTCACTGTGTGGAAATAACTAAGCTCAAATCGAAGTTTCTTGCCACTCGAAAATCACAACTTTGTTATAAATTTTTCCGGTATTCCTGAAGTTTTGTTATAACACGGAATCCTATGGCACTGGTGTTATGTCGGTGCATAAATAGTTACTGCTGAAAACGGAAAGTCTGATTCATCTCTTTGCAATTGAGCATATTAGGCGACTATCTTTAGTTTCTAATGATATATTTATTACTACTACAAAAATATTATATTTCCAATCTCTGAGTCAGCTTTAAACCAAGAACACTGCATTACAACACCAAGACAATGGACTACCATCACCATCAACAGTGAGTATTTTCCATCCATAGACCCCTCAAATTCTTCTTGTCCTCCTCGGCCCCGAGTGGAGGTCTCCGTGCTGCTCTGATTGGTCAGATGGGTGCTAGAGGAGGCACGTAATTGGTTGATTCGTAAGGGAGCATTTGGGATGAGGGCAGGACTCATGGAGGGGGTGGTGCAGCGGAGGCGTTACAGTCACACCTTGGCCGAGTAGCTTGATGAGTTCTTTCTCTGATGGTCCACCGGCCGGCAGCTCTGCTTCTGTGGAAGTTAGGAAAGTATTTGTACATGTTAAGGTCCAATTTCGAGAGGCCATTTTCATTCATGTCCCCACGCTTGAAAACAGTAAACGTCGAGAATACATACTTTGAAAGCTGATTTGATTGGCTTATTTACTACTATAAAACATCCAGTGCAATTCTGTGGCACATTGTAACACATTTTTTGGCAGGCAGAAAACATATTTTTACTTTAAAAAGATTAAATTTTAGACTCTCTGTGGGATTTGGGCATAGAGAGAGTATTGCACTTCATGAATATCACAAACATATCAGCCTATCTCATGGCCGTTTACCTTATTACAAGTGCTATTTCCTAGGGAAATAGTTCCGACTAAACTTATTAATATCCAGGTTAAGAATTACTGTGCTCATGCTTCCCTCGTTAAAACAGCAAGTAAAGCTTGCCAATCCCCCATGGCAAGATGGCAGTATACCTTGGTTAGTTGGGGCACGTTGACCTTTGAATCTTGGTATGTGACCTTTGACCTCACAATCGAAGGAACCCTATTGCAACTTCACCCAAGTTAGGTTTGTAATCGGACTTCAAACTTTCAAAAACGACCAAAAACTAACCAACGAACATGGATCCCTCAGTGACCCTTTGACCTGGTCCTGAACTTTGACATCATCCACACATGAGGACCACCCCTATTGCACCTTCACCAAAGTCTGATATAAAAATTGGATTGATTAAGCTCAAAATTAATTGGTCTAGCTAAGAGTTTGCAACAAAATATTGGGCTCGATGGCGTCTCGTCCAATATTTTAAAACTCTAGCGAGACCATTATATTGGCCGTAAATCATCCAATTATCTTAGCATGTTTTGGATCCGATTTTCACACACTTTGGACTCCTCAAAACATGATCTGGTTTTAATCGACAAAGACTTTTTTGAAGGGGAAACGCGAAAAAACAAAACCTAACCAAACTGGAACATACATCACATTGAGATCATGCTCACCCTCGCAATACCCCCCTCTGCTTTTCAAGCCAGGGGGATCAAAATAGGGACACGCATTCCCAATAAGGTTGTCCGTTATGTCTAACAGAATAAAAAGATCAACATAATACCCTAGTGCACCCCTAGAATGACCTTTGACTTCGCATTGTTCCCCCTCCATAACACCTAGTCTCATCGGCAAACGAAAATCAGGGTCGGTCAAGCCCATAAACCGGGGGGTTGTTTTATTCACCTTAGCTGTGCAATTGTAAACACGGCACATTAAACCTGTTTTATGTTCAAGTACACATGTTTTCAATGAAAATGATTGACATTATCACGAACTTTAACATACCAGTTACTTGCCTTCTTTGTTCTTCTTTGTGATTTGTTTCCTTGCTTTAGTGAGGTCCCACATCTGAAAACAAGTATTTTTGCACAATTTATCAATGCTGGGAAATGAAAATAATAGACAATTATGAAGTTCCAGCTGGTAGGGCTACAAGTTGGCTCTGATATTGCAACTGTTATGATTCTGATTTCAGAAATTCAATTTCAGAAATTGAAGGCCCTTTTATGGTAATTTTTTGGACACACTTTCTTAGCACAGTCCACTTGAAGCATGCACCCACCCTTGGCACCACCATGATTTCACCAAAATGTGATGGGCAATCCTCCATTGCTTCTTCAGTGCATGGGAGTTATTCTGGTAAAAGTTCACCTTTTTAGTAATGAGTCAATCAAAGGAAAGGCAATATGCAAATGAGCTCATTAATATGCTGAAATAATGATGACACAGTGCATGGGTATTACTTGCATGCACCACTACCCACATACCAAGTTCTGTCAACTTTGGACACTGTGATCTGGTAGAATTTCACCTTTCGTGTCACCTAAACAAGTTAACTTAACCAAAATGGAAACACAAGACACTAGCAACACACACACACACACCACACAGAAACCCGCACACACCACACAAACGCACCACACACCACCACCCACAACACACACACACACAGAAGGATTCTGTTTTCGCAATATCCCCATGGCTTTTTAAGGCAGGGGATAAAAACTGAAATGTATTTATATTCATATCCACCAAGCCTCAAAATAAGCCAGCGGCAACCAGGGGCAATTTTTGTTAAAAAGTTGCTCCTGGTTCCCTGGGAATAGGCAGGAACCAGGGGCAATTTCCTGAGAACCAGGGGCAATTTAAAAAAATCAAATACAATAGCCTACGATACTTGATTTTACCTCCAAGTCCTGTTTATCATTAACCTTACCTTAATACAGTAACAATTTAACACTATACATTTGGATACACATTTACTTTACGTAAGTTTACTACCATTATCACCTCTCAGGCTTTTGTTGGACCGTCCAGGGGCCCCCCTGAATATTTTTTGAACAGGGGTGCAGTTCCTCTTAAGGTAAATCCATATTCTTGGTGACTTACAGCCTCCTATCACTACTTCCTGCGGCCTATTCTTGGTCCCTGTCAAGTCACTAAATCACCCCTGAGGCGTGAGCCTGAATGTTTTCCCTATTAACCAGACCCTATCTCTACTCAGGTAATAGATGCCGTAGTACTTTAACAGGCAAGTGAGGGTGTACAGTGTAAGCAGGTCACCATGGTCATGTGACAATGGGTCACTGAATCTGGATTGTTTGAAGATCTATTTTTTATAAGGGTTTTATTTAACACAATGCGATAAGATTTGTCTATGACAATGATCTGACACTTGAAAATCCAACTCATTAATGGTTTAGGCGTTTTCAAAAGTGCTTGCGTTTAGAAGTTATAACAGTTGAACTGTCAGAGTCCTATTCTTGTTGTACATAATGGACGTTAAAAAACTTATCCATTGTCCTTATTACATGCTCTACATGGTCAATTTTCATATTTATCAGGGTTTAGTGCAAGAAGCCCCATCTGCAATCTGCCATTTGTCATTTGTGTTCTTATTAATGGGTTATACCTACCACTCTAACGCCTGGCAGCTATCGCAGATGGGACCTTTTTGCTCTAAACCTCGATTGTTTTTGCAAATAGAGCACGATTATTTACGAAATTGAAAATTTTCAAAGTATTTTAATAACTATGCATAAGAAAAAAAGTTATTATACCAAGTTAAATGCATACTATTTGCAGGTTGCAAAGCCAAAACTTTTAATTGATTTACACATTCGCACACTTCCCAACCCCACCCTTTCCCCCCCACCCTTTTTTACAAAGCAAGCACCCTTTTTACAGCAGCAGCAGCCGCTGGTACCCCCCAACCCCACCCTTTTAAACCAACGGCACCCTTTTTACAGCAGCCTCATCTGGTAACCCCCCACCTTTATTAACCCTAACACCCTTTTTAATTTCCAACCGACTCCTGTACCCCCGCCCATATTTAACCTAACATTTCCAAATTTCCTGCCATTTTGTCTACACAGACACAATTCTTATTCTGAAAATTTGTGAAATTGTGATGCAAATGCACACATCAACTCCAACTAACAGGTCAGTGGGCCCGTGTTCCATGAATGCAATAAAGTAGTGAATAATTTAAATACATTCCTAGTTCAAACTTTCAGTGGTTTCAGCCATTAACACTGTGATTATTTTTAAACAAACCCACCCTTTTATGAAAACACCTTTGTACCATAAGTTGCAAACCCACCCTTTTGTTGAGTCGCCATGCCATTTACAACCAGTAACCAACCACACCATTCGATGGTGGGTCGAATTCGGGCTACTCTACCTCTCCAGCACAGCGGCATTTTTATAATATTGGGACCGTCCCTAACTTTAAGATAAGGCCTCAGACTGCAATGCGTCTTTTGTAGTACCAAACAGGAAAATAATGGAATAAAATTCTTGAAATGTGTAACGAAACGTGTCTGTGAAATGAATATTCTGAACTGAACCGTACGTTAAATTTTCTAAAGTTCTAAACGTACGTTTTTCCATTTAAATTCTACCCGCCGCGCACGCGCCGCCCGGTCCAAATTTGACACATTTTTGTCATTTTGTTTTTAACCCGGAAGCCGTGTCTACAAAATATGCGTGGCTAAGGTCAATAATGTTGTCATATGCTAATATAGTTCCCTGTTGGTTATTATATAATTATATTAATTATGTCCGTTGATGATGTCCGATAAAACATTTGTTCAAGCTTTTTGTCTAACAATTGTAGGTACAATATTTTAAATGTTTTGTATATGAAAGCGAACACATTTTTTACGACCTTTACTCCTTTCTAGCATGCTAAATCAAGCGTTGCATTGGCAAGTGTATCGAAATTCATTTCTTTCCGCCACCGATCAGAACCGATTCACTCACTATTGGTCAGATTTATAAGTACCCTGATCGATCCAGTACACCATTGATGACGCGTCATAATCACTACTTCATGTTATTCAGTAAAGGGTTAATGAAACATATTACTACTATCATCTCAGCCTTGAGACGGGGCCGCGAAACGCGGACTAAAATACAACCCACTGGAATCAAAGACAGGTTTGATACCATAATCAATCGCAACTATAAATATCACGACCATTTTATAGTGTTTCCTTCGTTGACTTATTCAGCTCAACGGCGCATTTACCATGTCCTTGCGCCTGCTACTATTTTTTCAACACCGTTCCCCAGGCGCATGTGCAGGCTTTACTGCACAAATTTGCGCCCTTCTTTGCGCCCGTTATTTGAGGCTTGATTCCCTCACTTGTATGCAAGCCCAGTAGCATGTCCATGTAAAGAGGTACCTCCTTGGTGTGATCCCATCCACTGGAGCCCTCACACTCCATGCACACATAAATCAGTGATGAACCGAACCATCAACAGAACGAATCACATTCACTCTACAGAAGGGAGGAGAAGAATTATTATTTGGGGGTTGAATGATTCATCAGAATCATTGAAAATATATTGATAGTTCTAATTCTGATCTTAAATGTTCCACTTGATTTGTGGACATTCAGAACAACTGTTGTTTCTCACACTTATTGAACTTGCCAATCTGATGCCGATGAAGCTAACAATCCAAGTTTTGAAAAAGAAGGCAACAGTGGTTCTGAAATGTCCACAAAGTGCACAATTTGGATCAGAATTGAGAACTTATCTAACTAGAATTATTACTTGTTGAGAGGAGTCATCAATTATGTTTCACTGACATTAAAGGTTCCCTTTCATATTTTATAAACCGCCATTCCCTTTACTCGTGTCTGCAAAATGCATTATTCCGTCCTGGAAGTATGGTAAAATCTTCCCTTCAGGACGGTAAATGTCCTTTCAGATGTTCAATTTCCCCACTGGAAAGGCAAAATTTTCCACTATTCGTATGTATAATTTATAAGACCAAAATTTTACCCTGTCTTCCTGTTGAAGTAATCTGACATAGAGTTGGTCCGTCTCTGGAACAACCTGTTGTCAAATACTTGCTTGGGTCATCACGCTCTCCAAAAGGACCTACATAGAGGGAGAAAACCCTGGGAATCATACCACTGAAGACTCAACCACTTATCTTTGCATAGATTTAATTTGTACCAAATGCATAAACATGACAGCAGTATACACATTATGTACACCCATGAAAAATAAGAGTTGATGAAATGACCTAGTGTATACTAGTGTACATTAACACTTAAGGATAGTGTCAACCCTAGTGCTTTTGTTTTTACACGAATTTCTGATTTTTGCACCATTTTAAACATCAACCTGTGTTCTATCGTTACCAACAAAGATTATCCAATGCAGACAATCTTGAGTTGTATTTTTTTGCCGATTTAAAACAGCTATTTGACCATTTAAAGTCACAAAAACCTCATGGTCTTAACGGCGGGAATTTAAGCACATTTCACGCCGTCAGGCGCAAGGCGCAGCATCGCGTCGCGCGGTGAAGTTTAGCGGCTAATGAAGCTCGTGCGCGTGCTTTAATGTAATTGCGCGAACGCATTTGAAAAAACGAAAAACAAATATTGAAAAGGTAAACAAAGTGCTAATTCTATATTTTAGACCAGATGAAATTTCAATTTCTTCTGATTTCGGGAGTTGGAGACAAAAGATGTTTGATTCAATAGTGGAATAAAGGATGTATTGTCATCAGACACAACAATTAACTTGGAAGTTCAAAGATAAAGTTATTTGAGAAAAGAGAAGCTTGATGAAATGGCGTGAAAAGTAACTCTTTTTTAACTTAAAACACAGATTTTCCCAAAATTTGGCAAATTTTTCAGACGATAAATCAACAAATACGAAAGTAATAAGTAAAAGTACAAGTCGTAATAAAAGGTAAGGTTTAACTTTCCTACGATAGCAATTGGTATTCTCTAGGGACGGTTCTCAATTTTTATTTTTTCGATTTCTAACTAAAGATATGCTCCAATATATACTCACCAATTTTGGACAAAGGGAAAAAAGAAAGGTAAAAATCCCACCTTTGTTGACAATTTTTCCTTATATTTTGAAAAGTAAGCTCTATTTTTAAAAAATTTGATTGAAAAACGTCACGAGACAAATTTGTCTGGTTGTAAAAAATCACATAAGAAATCATGAAAAATATCAAAATTGTTTTTGTTATTGCTGTCTGAAAATTTTGGGGCAAAAATCATGTTTTTTTAGTATTTTTCTCAAAATACGGAAGTTTAACATTAATCTGATTGCCATCATCGGGTTCACTGTCCAATTTTCTTTCTACTGAAATGTATACTTTTACAGGAAATAATAAAATATTTGCAAAAGTACAACCAAAATAGAATCGGAAGCCAAGGTTGACCACTACCCTAAGGGCCTAAGGTATCTGCATATTGGAATTTTCTTATCAAAACTAAAACCTGGCACAAAAAAGTGCTCGGATGTTTTTTTTTCGATCATTACTGTGCCAAGCTACAGACCATTTTGAAAGTTTTCAGAAAATATACATTTTGGCCTAGGTCCTTCGCTCTGTCATTTAACACCTCGATTGTAAAAAAAAAACGAAAATTGGCAAAACTGGCTGAGATAGAGTGCCCGAAAAGTCGAACAAAACCCCCAAACCAAACGTTGCATTTTTTTTTTTCTATGGTCACTGTGGGGTACAAACGCACATACGACGTGGTAATTGATTTTACACAAAGAGGTTTTACGACTGACATTGACCTGATGTGCGCGGAAGAAAGCTTACTTGCAATATAGTGTGGCTCCGCGGTTCCGTCGTCCAGTACACTGCAAGCCCATTGAAAAATCCCAAACTGCAACTTTGTTTTTGGGTTGCGTCTTTCGGTTCTATCTCAGCCTTTCTGCACGCTTTTTACAAGCGAGGTATTAAATGAAAAAAGAACAGAGGGGACCTAGGCAAACAAAAAGGAAATATTTTGGAAAACTTTCAAAACGGTCTAAACGTGCACGTACTGATCGAAAAAACATGACCGATGATCTTGTGTTGCAGGTTGTATATTCATTGTGGGGACATCAAAATGACACCATAACAGGAAAAAAATGTGATATTATAATCTGTTATACAGATTAAAATGGCAGCCAAAAACTTATTTTTATGATGCAAGCAAAGTCTCTCCCATGCAAAAGTGAGAAATCACTTTCCTGAATGGAATATTTTCCATAAAAATTTGGCTCATTAAAAAGAAGGAAGAAAACAATGACATGCTAAAAGGAATTAAATTAAAAAAAAAATTACTCCAGTACAGATGTGCCCACCAACATACACACCACATGCTACACACCAAAATGTCACATACCAATATCATTTGCCAGCTTGATAGCTCACATGTGCCTCTGATTCTTCCAAAGCAAGCACTTTAAAAGACGCCAGCGGAGTGGAACCAGGCTGCGTTGAGATCATCCCTCTAAACCGCGTCACACCCCACGTCCTCACATGGTTGTATTCTGAACAAACTGCACAAAGCAAATGCAGATAATACAGTATAAGTACAAAGAATATTGTAGGATCCACTTTCTAAATGATAAGTCCCACTTTCTAAATGATATGTCCCACTTTCTTAACCCCTAATTGAACCTTTGCTAGGCACTTTCCTGGGCCTCACACACCAGGGACTTTAGCAATAAAGATTAGTCAAAAACACATTATGTTTTATAAATCATTTAACTGAGGCCTGATTTCCTTTCCAATGTTGACTGAAATATATGCATTTCCCTTCTGAGAAGTGGAAAGCCCCAAATTACCATAATAACACCCTTAAAAGAGAAAATGGTCTCGACCAGTGACCCCAGGTCACACCCTGTCGACCATAGCTCTTCCTTAATTCCGTTTTGGCTCAAGCCCACACGGACGCGCGTACATATCATGCTGTGGGGGGGGGGGCCTGGAAGTGGGAAGTCAACATTGGAAAGGAAATCAGGCCTCAGTTAAATGATTTATAAAACATAATGTGTTTTTGACTAAATCATTACACTGAGCTGATTTCCTTTACACCAATGTTGACTGAAATATATGCATTAACCCCCGTTGAATGAATAATTTCAATCAACACCAGACTGGCTCACTCAGTCGGAGGTGGAGCATGATATCTCAGAGCAGTCAACAGAATGCAGCCAAAGGCGAGACATACACTAAACATAAAGAAACCTATGTTAAGGGCCTAAAGGCATTAACATAAGAAAATCGGGGACATAGATGCTCACCTGACAAACGGAATACTCCGGGGCGAGCGTCATAGTCGGCAACCGGTTGGGAGACTTTATGTATAGTGCAGATGATTTTAGTGTTGTTTCTGCAGGAGTGCCCTCGCAACGTCTCTTGGGGAGTTTGTACGTTTCTGTAGTACACCGACGAAAACGTTGTGGGGGCCCTCCACGACATAGCTTCGCAGATTTTGGCAATGCTGATTCCGCGGTAATAGGCCCAGGATGACGTTATGTTACGAACTGAGTGGGCTCGAGCTTGAGAAGCACCTATCACCCGCGTTTGGAATCTGCGCTTAATTTTACAGCGCTAATCCATCCAGCAATCATCGCTTTTACGCGGACCCGTTGCGAGCCGCCCTGAGCGGACTAGTTAAACGTTATAGTACGCAAGGCCCGCCACGGGACACCACAGGGCACTTCCCTTCCCGTCAACCGAAAGTGAACAGCACTTCGGGGTAATATAATTGGTTTAGTGTTGTTCTGAATAGGATGACCTCTTTCTTGGCCAAAAAATCCGGCCTAATAACAATTTTGACCCGTCATCGTCTCGGGAATTCTGATTCCAATACGCTGAGATAGAGATATTCTTGATCTCCGAGCATCGCCTCCAGAGGCGAGTGCGCCAGGAGGCCGTCTTAATGGTGACATGTTTTAGTGATGCCTCAGCCTGTGTTTTCAAATGGGGGGCTTCAACATAAAGTAGTCTAAGACTGTATTAAGGTCCCCAGGGTGTGACCACCTTCCTGGCCGGGGGTCGTGTGTTTTAAACATCCCCTCTAGAAGAGACGGATCGAACCATGCGTTTGTGATGGTCGATCCGTCATCGAAACCTCTATTGACCGCTAGGATAGCGGACTTGTAGTTTTTCTGCGGACAGTCAAAGTTTCAGTCCGCTATCAACGATATCAGTGAGAAAGTCAGCGCTCTCGGCTACAGATGCCCGAGTCGGAGACACACCTCGCGTCGCTCACAAGCGCACAGCGGCAGTAGGGTCCAAGATGCTTAGAGTAAGCGTCCATGGTGGATTTTCCTTTCTTCCTGCTGATATGAGCTAGGCAGCCCTCTGCGAAAGCCGAAATCTCGGCATCGTTTCCGGATAATGGGCCACAGCAGTCAACTCTAGTGCTGTGCCCGACGAACCGACTTGCGCTTCCTCCGTCCGTAAGAGGATAATTAGGATCCGGACAGATTTGGTAGAAACGCAGCGCGTTGCCGCCAAGAGCTATCCACCATCGGCCCGAAACCAAGGTGCTCGGCCCAAAAGGAGCTATGATGATACCACGCACGCTCCCGCCCAATTTTTCGAAACGGAATTGGTGGGGGGAAGGCATAGGCCGTGATTCCCGTCCAGTCCATCGCCTGAGCGTGACTGCGTACGCAGCAACCGCGGTGTCGTGAGTCCGGGTGCAGTACAGACGGAGCTTTGACTCAGGTTCAGGCCGAACAGGTCGATTCTGAGGAACTACATCTCTCGAGATCTCCCGCAAACTCACTTCGGTTCAGTAGCCATCTCGAGGCTGTCATCTCTGGGGCTGCCTGCCGCGCGACTATCGTCTGCAAGAAAGTTGACCGGCCCCTGGAATGTGTACTGCGGACCTCGTGATGGCCCCCGCCCTGTTGGTTGATGTATGCCACCAACCACGGTGGAGTTTTGTCCGTCTGTACCAGGACCATACTGGATTTGTTCACCATGCCGTCATCCCATCGCCTCGAAGTGAGCTAGTGTTTGTTCCACTGACACAATTCGAGCGCTCGTCTGGGACCACTTCCCGAGGCGCTGAGTCCAGGGTAAATCCCCCCAACCTGACTTCGACGCGTCTGTCGTGACAACAACATCGACATGAGGCGCGGGGAAAGAACTTCCCACTGTCAGGTTTGGGCTTGAGACCACCCTGCCAGGTGCTCCCGGATCCCCTATTGATTGGGATCAGACGGGAATGCTGGGAGCTGATATCGTCCTGTAGTGTCGTCCGAGGTGACCCCATTTAAGCGACAGTACGGGACAAGGTCGACGAGACTGTCCATCAGCCTGAAAAGGCGAAGCCATTCGTCTATCGGAGGGGCCTGCGTAAGCAGTGCCATTGATGTCGCAGTCTGATAACGACATCCACCCGCTCTTCCTTCGGTTCTGCAATGCCCGGGTCTTGTGAGGGGGTCAGGTTTCGCTTTGTCGAACGTTGACGATAAAGCCCGGCCTCTGCACGACCTGGACGGTACGGCTGACCATCTCGGCGTCCGCCTGGCGACGGTCCGTAGATTACCAGTCGTCCAGTGTCATGCAATGTTGACCCCCTGACAGCCTGAGGAAGGCGCCCACCTGTCCCGTGTCACAATGTGAAGACCCTGGGAGAGGTGGATAGTCCCAAGGGAGACACTTCCACTGTAACGACGGCCCTGGATTTGGAATCTGAGCCAGCGACGGTCTGTTTTGGCGACTGTGACGTGTAGGTAGGCGTCTTTCAGGTGCAGAGAAGACGCCCAGCTCCCCTTCCAAGGACATCGGCATGATCGACTCAGAGTTTTCCATCCTGCGTTATTTAACTTTTTCGGCTTGATGAACTGATTCAGAAGCTTCAAGTTCAGGATGGACGCCAATCCCCGGTCCTCTCTTCTGGGGAGCCAAGAAGAACGTCGACCAAAACCCCTCGGTGAAAGGGGGGTCGACCGGGACATGGCAAACCCTTTCGCCCTCGCCAAGAGGGCCGAGACCAGACGACCTTTCTTCCAACTCCTTGTTTCTTGTGGCTCCCCCGAGCGGGGTAGGTCTCGTCCGGAAGTGCCGGGGTGTCGCGGTGAATTCCTTCGATACCCCCGCTCCCCCACACTCAGCACCCAAGTGCGGGAGAAATGGCTGCCCATTCCCCGCAAGTAAGAACTCAATCTGCTTCCCACCGGGGTGGTAACGCTGCCCTCCTCCTCCGAGGTAAGAGATCCCGCGTGCCGTACCTCCTTGTCCCCCTCATGACAAGCTTCCTTTCCCCTCCCAGGCTCCCTTGCTTTTGGATGAGGACGAGCCTTCGGCTTGGCCCCGGACCTTTCTTAGAAGAGTTGCCGGGGCGCGGGCTTCTTGGTTGCTGAGGCTGGGTTTACTTCGCCTCCTTTGCGGCACGGCTAAGCAGAAGAAGATCGCGATCGCTTCTTCTTCTTCATCCGAATAATCTCTCGGAAGAGAAGGCTCCGCCGGAGCTCTTTGAGCGCCCTGCTCCACTCCACACGCTCCCGCTGATGCCAAGTCAGTGAGTCACCGAACGAACCTCCGAAGAGGACATCCCGTGACTCCGTCTTGGTTTTGGAAACCTCCAATGCAAGATCGGCGCTCAGGGTTCGCAGAGTGAAGCAGCGTTCTCGTTTTCAATCAACTCTCGTCTACAAGAATCTTATGCGACGCTCCACGACAATTTAGGGCCTCTGTCTGCCTGGTCACTAGCAAAGCTAGGACGGTCAAGGCATAAGAGGCCTCCGCTGAGAAAACTCCACCTCGCCCATCGAGGATCTGATGTCGTGGGCGAGGACCATAGAGAAATCACCTAGCCTGATGCCATATGTCACCCTCACCGCCAGTGTCCTAGGTGCCTCAACTGGTTCCCACCAGAAATGGGGAGAAGGCAGTCGGTGCAGCCTTGCCCGTTGGCAACCTGGCTGCTAGGTTCGGATTCTATGGTCCGAGTCCTCAGAGGAGTTGAGTCCCCTTCGGGTATTGTCTCCTCACAACTTTTGGCGAAAGTTTTCAACCGGGGTACGATGATAGCTTCTGATTGACCTCCCCGGAGCTCTTCCACAGAAGACCAACTCCTGTGGGAAGCGTCAATGCCTGGACGCATTCCGGAGAGGAGAGTATGGGAAGCCCACGATTGAGCTGTCGCCTCCTCCTCATGCCGCCAGGCGTCAGCAGCGGCGGCCGAGACTTATCCTCCCTGCGCAGCCATGATGGGTCACGCGGAGATAATCCACCTCCCCTCCTGCTTCCGAAGCTCGCGACTGTGCGACGGCTGCGAAGGAATATCACCTGTTTGACTCTCTCCGAGCCCGAGTCCCCCCCGCCAGCTCATGGGCCGCCGAACATGCGGAGGTCTGCGGCTGGTAGGAGTCCTTAGAGGACGGTGCAAAACAGAACGATCGGACGAGGCGGAAGGCCATGCGACGCCACCTGGGCGGCGACATCAAGGCCTCCCGCAGGGACCCAGCCAACTGGCGTAGGCTGGGCCGCAGGAGTCACAAGGCTCGACTGCACCAGCTTCGACCCTGACGATGTAATCAGGCCGAAGGATATTGGACGGGTAGGACCCGCCCTGCCCCCCCTGTAACCATTCTTTAACCACACCCTTGCATACATGAACTTATCCCCAGAATTGTAGACAATCTGCTGTCAGCATTGCGGCGCAAAAATACCGCCCCGCTCGCATCGGGTCGTAATCACCCCGACATCACCTTTTCTGCGGCTTGGGCGCCGGCGCTTATGTCGCGGTGGTTACTATACCCGGAGGGGGGCTCCCGCAAGCGGAAGCCCCGGTCGAAAGACCATAACAGACTGTCCACCCGAGCGATTCCCTTTAACTCTGGGTTGGGTAGCCACGTAGGCGGGTCTGGCACGTAAACCTTGAAGGTTTAGCTGCGGCGGTTACTGTGTCCCAGCCGGGGCAGGCCACGGAGGCTGCCCAGGGCATGAACCCAGAGCGGGGGGGCAACCCACCGTACCCCCCCAAGGCTGAGACCCGCCGCTGAAACATGCAGGAAAACCAGCACGCCGCAACCGGCAGGCGTACCCTCGTAAGAGCCTGAGCCGACCGAGTCACTGGGGCATCTGCGGGGCCATCCCGGCGGAGCACCACCCTCGCCACGCCAAGCCCCGGAGGGCCTGGAACGGCGTGCGGCGCCAGCTGAGGTGGCACTGCATTACTAGCAAGGCTAGCCGGCGAGGGTGCAGTGAGCCGTAGTCGACACCTGCGCGTCCCGCCATGGCCACCGAAGCCAAAGCCGCCGGTTTGCCGAAACAAAACGCCGAATTAAATGACCACCGTGGTCGCGGTCATAGTGCCCGAGGACCTGGAAACCGTAACCACGCAAGGATATATGAGCAACATCGTCGATGGATTAGACCGGGCGACCTGGGCACCCCCATCACCACTCACCACTACCGTACCGCCTGCAGTCCGCCCACGCCCCTCAAGGTATTGGCAGAGCCTACAACCGCGCCACCTGCAACCGGATAAGCAGCCCCATGGCGACCCGGCAAGCAGCGGTATCGCTGAAGAGAAGGGTGGGGGCCACGAAGCCAGCCCCGTCAACTGTCGCGAATTAGCCGAATCTACCCACACCCGCAAAAAAAACCTTCGGGAGCGCCCAAGCAGCATCGGCCGCCTTGGAAAAACCCCGGACCGGAGCCCAAACACCCCCCCTTCTCCATGCACGCAACACGAGAGGCGTGCCCACGTTCAATGGTGGCCATTGACCGTCCGTACAGTCCAAGACAAAAAGAGGCCTCCCGTTCGTGGCGGGAACATGCCTGTGTTTGACAACACGAGTATGGGGGTCCCACTCATGAATAGAGGCAGGGCAGCGGACGGCAATTGTGGCTGACATAATTGACGGGGTGAGTGAGTTGCTAGATGGAATAGCGTTCGCTACTAAAACCGTACAGAAAAATACAAGCGTGCCGTGGAGGTCCCCCGGGCGTCAACGTCGGGGACTGACAAAAACCAACTCGTTAACTGAGTCACCAACGGTTTAAAGAAATTTTGCAAACATCACAGTTTCCGACCACTATTTTTCTATTAATATACCACAATCATATAATTAAATAATACCACACCAGTCATAATAATTGTACAAGCAGCCCGCATCACATAAACATAACAAACTCACACATGTCAAAGGCATCCAAAAGCCGCAACATGTTGCGTCAATGGGCTGGCCTTTGTTTAACCTTATTTTCCTCCACCGTCTACAAACAGATCAATTAACCGCATCGGGCGGCAAAAAAAGATACACAATAAAGCTCCCCAACGGGCGTAAAGTCTCCGTATTCCGTCCAACAGAGCGGCTATAATCCAGTATTAATCCAGTAATTATCCAGAAGTTGTGGTAAGTAGTAAGGAGGTATTCCTATGAGACGACAACTAGTCCAGTATCAAATTCTCAGTATAAAATTTGGCTGCTATTGACAGAGCTACGATAACACGCGTCCGTTTTGAAGGCGGCCAAACGGAATGAGAAAAAGAGCTCTGGTCGACACGGGTGGTGACCTGGTGTCACTGGTCAGACCATTGTCTTTTCTCTTTAGGCGGTGTGTTATTATGGTATTTGGGTTTGGGGCTTTCCACGTCTCAGAAGGGAAATCATATATTTCATCAGTCAACATTGGTGTAAAGGAAATCAGCTCAGTGTAAATGATTTTGGCAATTATTGACATCCCGTCGGCAACCTTGTGTGGGCAGGCCACTGATATCAGGTTGGATTTTCATTCAAAAACATCTGATTACGCGACATTATGGCTAGAAATCTAGAAGTGGCTATTGGCAGAATTGCTATGTCTCACTAGCTTTCATCGCCATGGTTCAACTTACTGTGTAAAACAAGGGACCGCTGAAGCAAATCTCTGGGCTTGAAGTAGCCTAAAGTCTGGTTTAGGTTAATTATATGCGAAGCTTTCATCCTTTCATCGATTTTTGCTCTCAAAACTGACAACAAATTTAAGGTAAATATTTTTTAGATCTTTTTTCCCCAAACAAAAATTTCATTTTTAGCAAAAAATAGTAGAAGAGCAGCTTGGGAAAAGTTCGGCATTGGAAAAAATGAAGGAAATTTGTTAAGAAAAAGATGGCCATTCATACAATTCAGCCCTTTTATAACTAGTAGTCGCCTTTTTGCTGTGCAAATCAAATATTTTTGCCTGTGATAAAATTTCTTACAGTGGCCCTTGAACCTGCCCACTGCGCTGTCCCCCCCCCCAGAAGACTAAGGTCCGGCTCTGCACTCTCCGGCCTCCAAAACACGGTTTTAGAACCGTGGGGCTACACTCTCCTTCTTTGTTGGGCATCAATCTTCTTACAATTCGACAGTAATGGGTTCCGTACGGGACCAAAGCTCTTGGAAGAAAATACAAGACTTATCTCTACACTTACACTTACCACCGGACACAAGATGCTCTCAGACAGCATGACCCTTGTAATAGGATTCCGGTGGACCTAAAGTCGGATATTGGGGGCCCTGGCCGACAGTTTCCGGGTGTTGAACTATGACCCGAACCTTGGGCCCGAGCTGGTGCCTACGCTATCTCTAATCCAGTTGCCACTTCATACCTGCATGCCAATATTGTCTACACAAATCCAAGATACAGGTCAATTATGTGAGAAATATGTTTCTATTGTGTATGGGTTTATCTTGCCTAGTAACTATGAATCAAAAGTGGCTGAGTATTGCCGCACAATCGATAGAGGTCAGCATTTAGTTAGCCTGCTGTCTTTTGAAACAACTTTTACGATACACAATTTTTTAACCCTCTATGCTTGATGTCTATAAATGCGTGTTGCCAAGACATAAGGCCAAACTGCATCTACATAAAGTCAAAGTTCAATGTTAGTTGGACCAACATGTTCCGTTTTCACTGTGGAATACCTTTAACGGAATTTGTTTAGTAAAGTTTCCCTTTTTAACCTGTCCCATGGATTGAGGAGGGGCTCCTAACCATATATTTACCATACCCTTGGAACAAGGCAACATGTAAATGCTATAAAAATGTTTAAAATGGGCCCAAAACTCAATGGCAATCTACAGATTTTTTAATATATAAAGCATTATCTGAAATGATCATTAGATTCCTCCACCTCCACCCAACCACTCTCCCTCAACAAACCTGAGATTTTTGGTATTATTTAAAAAAAAACCTGGTTATTTTATCTCTCCTCTTCGCAATCTTTGGCTGACTTTCTTTCTCATATGATGCTACCAGCTAGAATATGGATTTGCTATGGTTATGGGAAATTATTTGTACAATCACTTTGGGGTGGTAATATATACACACAAAACTGCTCAATTAGGTTTAATAAAAATTTGGAATTACGGTTTGTTTTCACAAAAGAGTGCCTTTAAGCTAGTAAATTCAGTAAATATGATACTGAACCATTATTAATTTGTTATATTCTTAACTACAGAGTTGCAGAAAGGCCTAAGAATTTGTTTCAAATGGTTGAGGGGCCGCTAGTTTGCATATTACAATGCTAATGTTGTTAGTATTTTAAGAAAAGAGGGTTCTGCTAACCAGTCATTTGACTCATTAAAAGTGTTTTGCACTTGATGTGCTGACAGCCGCTAGTACAATAGCCGAGCGGAACACCGGGAGTTCAACAAAACTGCTTGGCACCGGCATGGCAACAAAAACGCGTAATTCGAATCGCGCTGCACGCATAGTATCATACGATGTGCATGAAACTTAAAGCAAGCAATTTGCGCGTTTGTTTTCCACCGCGGATTCGGGGATTCCCTGGGGCTTCCCCTTTGGTTTCACCGCGATGTGACGTCAGCCCGCTCCCGGGCTATAGGGGCTCCCTGCTGTTACTACGCTCATGTAGGGCAGAGTTCATTAACGAAAAGTTTTTTGTTGAAAAGTACGTACTGAAATTGAGTAAATTAGTAGCATGCATAGAATTATGGAGTTTATTTTGACATTGTAATAACATCCATTTATTTTGACTGGGTTGAAGTCCAAAACAAGTCTAAATGTCTTTCCATTACCATGGAATTTTGCCCTGCAAACTGACTAGACGCACTTACACACACACACAGTTGGCAATGTGGTCCATTTGAAGGACATGTGACCTTAGGCAACAAACACTTTTTACATTTCTGGCTCTGACCTATATATTAATGTCCGCCTCGTACTTGTTTTTGGCGTGAGATACACACTGAGTGCTTTGACAGAGTCATTGGCAGGGTCATGGTACAGCTCTGGTCATAGAATCATTATCTTTCTCCGCAGGGAATTTTTGCCGATCCTGTCCACAAAATACAACAAAATCAAGTATTCATTCTGGAATTGGTCTATCTGAAGGACTCGTCTATTGTGGTATCCCAGGGACGGTGCCAGGGTAAAATCTAGAATGGGGCAAAATCATAGGAGGGGCGAACAATCCTCTATAGGTAAAAAAAAAAAACCTAATTTTTACCCAATTTATTGCTTAACCTTGGTTTTTTCCTCATTTTGAATTTGAAACTCTCGGGGGTGGATTGATGGTTGGGTGGGTGGGGGGTTGGGGGGGTATCCCTGGATAGTCCTTATGAATTTAACTTTATCTCACTCTCTGATATAGCTGGACTAAACATTACTAATTGTACAAAGGATAATCATGAAAAGCTGTTGTACTGGTGATTCAGGATACACATCTCTCATCACCACATCTCTGCAACTGTCTTGTTATATTTGGTACAAAGGCTACCACATCAAGTCTCCAACTACGAATGTTTTTATCCACCCTAGTTTTACATTTTAAACGTGGTGAACCCAGGGGACAGCCTATCCACCCGACTTCACACCCCATCAACTGAGATTTTGGTATCAATCAATAGCCCATCTTTTCCTGTACTTTACTCAGTTTTTACACAGAGAAATTTTTCCTTCTTGATGATATAACAAAAACATAATCAGCCTCTTTTTTGCAAATGTGAGGCCCACACAACCTTTTTTCTATGGGCCGAATGTGATACATTTTTTGCCAAAGGCCTGGAGATTTATCTCAAATTTTTGGAATCGGGTGTTTTGTGTCGTGTCTCCATACAGGTAGAAAACTATGTGAACAAAATCGGATCAACTAGCTTTGCTTTGAAAGGTGTCGCTGTAGATCTTTTTGAGGATTTGCACCAGTGGATGAATCCATATTCTTTTCCTTTGTATTTTTTAGTTTAAAGATGGGGTGACCTGTCGACAGACCTCTTCCCCCCACTTTACTCCATCAAAATGGAGATTTTGGTATCAGAAGAAAGTTCATCTTTCTCATACCCCAGTGAAATTTTTAGGCTGGGAAATGGTTCCTTTGATTTTTATAGGAACAAACATCTCCTAATGTGTGTATACACACATTATTAAACACCCACGCCTATGGGCCATCTTAATACATACACCTTTTTGCTTCGAACTCTCCAACGGCTGGACTGATTTAAACTAAAATTTGTAACAGATGTTTTTTGGGATATGCTTCCATGTTCTAAGGAAAAACAATCATATTAACATTTGGATCAATGAACGGATCACCCCTCCTTTAAAAACCCTGCCTTCAGTTCTTCTTATTATGAGATAATTACGTCCATTTTTAAGTTCTATCACCTATTGGCTGATGTAATGTCTCTTTTCTCTCAATATTTTTTTTTTTTTTTTTTTTTTTTTTTTTGTCGCAGGGTGAAAACCCCCCAACCCGCCTTCGACGCGGCCGCCGGATAATATATCGACAGAGGCGCGGGAAAGAAATTCCCCGGTCAGGTTGGGGCGGTGAGACCACCAGGCCATGTGCGCCCGGATCCCGGTATTGATGGGGATCAGACGGAATCTTTTTTTTGGTTTACTTGACGGCCTGTAGTGTCGTCCGAGGTGGCACTTGAAGCACAGCCTCATGTGGGAAGCGACAGTAGGGACAAGGTCTACGAGACTGGCATCAAGCCTAAAAGGGAACCATCTCGAGCGGAAGGGCCGCGTCAGCGTGGCATGGATGTCGCAGTTCGGATAACGGCATCCACCCGCTCGGCACTCGGCCGTCCTGTTCTGCAATGCCCGGAAACAGTTGCATGCCGAGAACCCAGATACCTCAGGTCTTGTTATGGGGTCAGGTTCGATTTGTCGAAGTTGACATGAAACCCAGCCTCTGCACGACCTGACTGGTACGGCTGACCATCTCGGCCGTCGCCTGAGGGCGACGGTCCGTAATTCCAGTCGTCCAGGTACATTTCAGAGGTTGACCCCGACTCCTGAGGAAGGCGCCCACTTCCCGGGTCCCGATCGTGAAGACCCTGGAGAGGTGGGAGTCCGCAGTGGAGACCACTCCCACTCTTCGACTGGCCCTGGATTTGAATCTATCCATCGACGGTCTGTTTTTTGCGACCTGGGACGTGTTAGGTAGGAGGCGTCTTTCAAATCCAAAGAAGACGCCCAGCTCCCCTTCAAAGGATAGCGCAGGATCGACGCGCAGAGTTTCCATCCTGAACTTGATGAACTGATTCAGAGGCTTCAAGCTTCAATGATGGGGAGCCAATCCCTGGTCTTCTTGGGAGCCAATAAGAACGTCGACCAAAACCCCCTCGGTGAAAGGGGGGTCGACCGGGGAAATGCCCCCTTCGCCAAGAGGGCCGAGACCGCTCGGCCATAGAACCTTGGTTCTTGGCTCCCCCGGAAGCGGGGTAGTCTCGGCCGGGAAGTCGCTGGGGGTGTCCCCGCGGTGAACTCTATGCGGTACGCCCGTTCCACCACACTCAGCACCCAAGGTGCGGGAGAATGGCTGGCCCATTCCCGCACGTAAGAATCAAGCGGCCGCCCACCGGAGGTGGTAAGGCCCTCCCCTCCCGAGGGAGAGATCCCGCAGCCGCCGTGCCATCAGGAAACGAAGGCTGCTTCCCCTTCCCAGGCGCGGCGCCTTGCTTTTGGGATGAGGACGAGCCTTCGGCTTTGCCCCGACTTGAGAAGAAGTAGCCGGGTCTGCGGGCTTCTTGGGTGGTGAGGCTGGGTCGACTTCGCCTGCTTGGCGCACTGCTTATCCAGAAGAAAGCGCTGCGCTTTCTTCTTCTTCTTTTTTTAAGCCGAATATCTCCCGGAAGAGATCTTCGCCTGAGCTTCTTTGAGCGCCTGCTCCGACTCCACACGCTCCGCCAACGCAAGCAGTGAGTCACCGAACTAACCTCCGAAGAGGACGTCCCTCGAGACTGCGTGGCTTGGACTTAGAGACCTCCGATGCAAGATCGGAGCTCAGGTTGCGCAGAGTGAAGCAAGCGTTCTCGCCTTCTCAAGAAAGCTGAGCGACGTGCCAAAGACATTGAGGCCTCTGTGTTTGCCTTGTCACTAGCGAAGCTAGGACTGTCAAGGCCTCAGAAGGCCTCCGAAGACAACTTCCACCCTCTCCCATCGAGGATCTGAGGTCGCGGGCGAGGACCATAGAGAAAGCATCTAGCCTGATGCCAGAGGGTGCCTCAACTGGTCCTCCCAGAAGTGGGAAAGCCACGTCAGGGCAGCCTTGCCCGTTTGCAAACCTTGGCTGCTATGGGTCGATATCTATGGTCCGAAAGGTCCTCAGAAAGGAAGTTGTAGATCCCTTCGTATATTTCTAAACGACTTGGCGAAAGTTTTCACCAGGGTACGATGATAGCTTCTTCGAGGACCCCTCCCCGGAGCGCTTCCACAGAGACAACTTCTGTGGAAGCGTCAATGCCTGGACGCGTTCCGGATGGAGGATAGGGAAGCCCAAATTGAGCTGTCCCTCCTCCGCACCCGCTCCGGCGCGCAGGCAGGGGCCGAGACTTTCAGCGCCCTGCCCCCCCCGCAGGCACCTAGGGGTGCACGCGGGAAAGATCCACCTCCTTCCCCTCCTGGCCGAAGCTGCCGCGGATGCGACGGCTGCGAAGGAATATCACCTGGGTGACTCTCCTCCTAGCCCGAGTCTCCTCGCCAGCGCTGTCCTTCCTCCACGCGAACCATCTGGAGGTCTGCTGCTGGTAGGGTCCTGAGAGGACGGTGCCGAACGAGCGGATGGAGGCGGAAGGCCAGGCGACGGCACCTGGGCGGCGACACCAAGGCCTATCCCCGGACAGCCCACTGGCATAGGCTGGGCCGCATGAGTCCTGAAGCTGACTGCACCCAGCCCGACCAAACAACCGAACCCCCGAGACACAGACAATGACACCAGCCTGCGAATGAAACAACACCGGGCCCTCTGACGGAGGTACGCCGAAGGGTATTTGGACGGTACACACCGCCCTGCCACCGGCCCGGTAGCGGCTGCCTTGGAAGAACCCCCCCGGACTCGGAGCCCTACTACCGCCCCCTTCTCCATGCACGCAACACGAAGGCGTGCCAACGTTCAATGGCGGCCCATTGAACGTCGGACATTCCAAGACAAAAAGAGGCGCACCGGTCGGTGCGGAACATTGCCTGTGGTTGACACAAAGAGGAAGGGGATCCCACTCATGAAAGGATGCGGGGCAGCGTACACAATTGTGCGACATAATTGGCGGGGTGAGCGGAGTATTGCTAGATGGAATATCGTGCGCTACGAAAAACCGTACAGAAAAATAACAAGCGAGCCGTGGAGGTCCCCCGGGATGCAAGTCGGGGACTGACAAACCAAATCGGTAACTGAGTCACCACGTTTAAAGAAATTTTCAAACACACAGTTTTCCGACATTTTTATGTAAATATACAAAGCATATAATAAAATAATACACACCCAGTCCATAATAATTGATAGCAAGCAGGAGGAGCCGCATCAATAAACGTAACAAACTCACACACATATCAAGGCTCCAAAGCCGCAACATGTGCGTCAATGGCTGCCTTTGTTTACCTTATTGCCGTTTTTGCAAATCAAAAAAATTTGCCTGTGATTAAATTTTTAACAGTGGACTGAACCTGCCCCCCCCCCAGAACGACTAAGCCGGCTATGCACATGCTCCGGCACAAAACACGGCTTTAGAACCGGGGGCTACACTCTCCTTCTTTGTTGGGATCAATCTTCTTACAATTCAGACAGTAATGGGTTCCTGGAAGTGACACAAATATCTTGGAAGAAAATACAAGATTATCTTACACGACCGGACACAAGAGTTACTTCTCAGACCGCATGACCTTGTGTAATAGGTTACGGTGGACACTAAATGTCTGGAATAGCTGGGGGACCTGGCCGACAGTTTTTCCGGGGGTTGAACTATGACCCGAAACTTGCGCCGAGATGGTGCCATACGCGATCTCTATCCAGTTGCCACTCAGACCTGCAGGCCAATATGTCTAACAAGTCAAGTTACAGGTGGTCAATTATGTGAGAAATAGTTCTATGGTGTATGGGTTAGACCTTGCCTAGCGAACTATGAATCAAAAGTGGCTGAGTTAGTGCCGCAACAATCTATAGAGGTCAAGCATATGAGTTAGACTGCGTCTTCTTGACACTTTACGATACACAATTCTTTAACCCTTTGCTTGATGTTCTATAATGCAGCTGTTGCCAAGACATGAAGTGCCACAAAAATGCATCTAAATTAAAGTCAAAGTTCATGTTAGTGGGGAAAAACATTTCACGCTTTTCACGTTGGAATTACCTGTACGAATGGGTTTTAGTAAAGTTTCTTAAACTAGTTCAATGGATTGAGGAGGTGCAGCCTACCAATATATTTACCATACACTTGGAACAAGGCAACATGTAAATGCTATTAAAAATGTTTAAAAATGGCCAAAATCAATGGCAAGCTTTACAGGATTTTTATATTTCAAAGAATTATCTGGAAATGTATCATTAGATCCTCCACCTCACCCAACCACTCTCCCTCAACAAACCTGCGATTTTGGTATTATTAAAAACCTTGTATTTTACCTTCCATCTGCAAAAGATTGGCTGGCACTTTTTCTCTATGATGCTACAAGTAGAATATGGGATTGCTATGGTTAGTGGAGGGAAAATGATTTGTACATCCACTTTCTGGGGTGTTGTAAAGATAATACACACAAATACTGTCACATTAGGTTGTATAAAATTTGGAAATAAGGTTTGTTCACAAAAGAGGCCTCTTCTTTAAGACTAGTAAATGCATATGTAAATATGATACTGAACAGTATTTAATTCTTGTTATGAAGTCTTACTACAGAGCTTGCAGAATAGGCCAAGAATTTGTTTCAAAATGGTTGAGGGGCCTAGTGCATTATACAAGTCTAATTTAGTATTTTAAGAAAAAGAGGGTTTAAACCAGTCATTTGCATCAATTTTAAAAGTGTTTTGCACTTGATGTGCTGAACCAGCCCCAGTAAACGATAGCCGGAAGCGGACATACGGGAGTTCAACAAATCTGCTTTGGCAAGGCATTGGCAAACACCGAGCGTAATCGAATCGCGTGCACGCCTAGGTATACGATGTTGCATTGTAACTTAAAGACGCAAATTGCGCAGTTTGTTTTCACGGATGGGGAGGATTCCTGGGCTTCCCTTTGTTTTCACCGCACGATGGACGTCAGCCCGCCCCGGCTATAGGGGCTCCTTCTGTTACTACGATAATTAATGGGCAGAGTGCAGTAACGCAAAGGGTTTTTGTTGACAAAATAAGTTAGCTGAACTGGAAATTGAGTAAACTAGTAGCATGCATAGAATTATGGAGTTTATGTGACATTGTAATAAAATCCTTTTATTTTGACTGGTTTGAATATGAAAGTCCCAAAACAGAGTCTAAAATGTTTTCCGTTTTATCATGGAATGCCCTGCACTGATATAGAGCACGTACACACCAGTTGCGAGTAGGTCCAAATTTGAAGGACATTGTGACTTAGGCAACATACCACTTTTTAAATTTCTGGCTCTGACTATAATAATATTAGATGCAGGCCCATCTTACTTGTTTTTGGCGTGAGATACACACTGAGTGCTGTGGTGTGCAGAGTCATTGGCAGGGGTCATGGTACAGCTCTGTCACTAAGAGATCATTATAGTTCATTCGCAGTGGAAATTTTTGCCATATCTGTCAACAAAAAACACAAAATCAAGTATTAATTCTGGAATTGTTATCTTTAAGGGACTTTGTCTATTGTGGTAGTACCAGGGGCGGAACCAGGGTAAAATCATAGATGGGGCAAAATCATAGGGGGGGCGAAACATCCTATATAGGTAAAAAAACCTAATTTTTACACAATTTATTGCTTTTAAACATATGTTTTCCTGCATTTGAATTTGAACGCTCGGGGGGTGGATTGAGGGGTGGGGTGGGTGGGGGGGGGGTTGGGGGGGTAGTCCCTGGAAGTCCTTATGAATTTAACTTTAATCTCACTCTCTGATAGGCTGGGCCGAAACATTACTTAGATTGTACAAGTGAATAAGTCAGATGAAAAGCTTGTTGTACTGTGTGAGTCAGGAAGAAGACCACATCTCTAATCACCACCACCTCTACACACTGAGCTTGTTATATTGTACAAAGTCTACAAATCAAGTCTCCAACTAAGAATTTCTTTACACATGTAGTTTTTACATTTTAAACGTGGGTGACCCAGGTGAACAGCCTTGTATCCTCCCGACTTCATCAAATTGAGATGTGGTTCATCAGGAAGCCCACATTTGCGTAATTTAAGAAGTTTTGACACAAGAAATTTTCCTCATGTGATGATATGAACAAAACATTAAAAAGCTCTTTTGCCAGTGGATGACCACACCTTTCTTTCTATGGGCCACTGTGATAACATATTTTGCCAAAAGGCTGGAGCAATTTAATCTCAAATTTTGGAATCGGGGCTTGTTTGTGATAGAGTCTCCATACAGGTAGAAAACATGATGTGAACAAAATCGGATATTCAACTAGCTTTGCTTTGAAAGGTGTCGCTGTAGATCTGTTTGAGGATGTTTGCGCACAGTGGATAAATCCATATTCTTTGGTATATTTTTGAGTTTAAAGATGTTACCTGATCGCCACAACCCTATCCCCCACTTTACTCCATCAAAATGGAGCCATTTTGGTCTCAGAATAAATTTCTATTTTCTCCTTAACCGGAGAAAAAAAAACCAGTGAATTTTAGGGCCTGGGAAATGTTCCTTTTGTTTATGACAACACATCTTCCTAATGTGGTATCCCACATTTATTAACACACCCTGTCCTATGGGGCCAATTTAGTACACCTTTTTTCTTCTACTACTCTTCCCGATCTCCAAACGGCTGTTACTGATTTAACTCTAAATTTTGTAATCAGATGTTTTTGGTGATATGCTTCCATGTAGGAAAGAAGTATAAACATCATATGAAAATTTGGATCAATACGGGATCGACCCTCCTTTAAACCTGCATGCATTCGCTATAGGATATAATTAACTCCATTTTAACGTTCTATCACCTATTGGCTGATGTAAGGTCTATTTATCTTTCATATTTCATTTTTCCCATATGTTTGTGGCCATTACACAATCTCTCTTTGCTTGGTATCTTTGCTTTATGTCATAAATTATAGTAATTTTTCTTTCATAGGAGACGCTCAAACTTTATATATCCTAATTAAGGATCTTACCCATATAATAAATAGAACCATTGGTACAACCTAGAAGAAGGAAGGAGCCTGCTGTATCATAACTTGCAATCGGTGTGGACATCTTGGGTCCTGCCAAATTACAAATACAAAATAGTTTTTTCCTCGTTAGTGATTTATAAATAAAGTAAGACGTCAAATTTATGTCACACCTGCAGTAGCATTTTGGAAACCGTACTTTTGTTTCAAATGCTTAAAGGGGCAACAGAGATTCAAATAATGGGTGTCCTCGAAAAAATTGTAAATTCCTGATTTTGGCATGGGTGTAAAGCTTTTATCACACAATATCCCCCATCTGTAAGGATTAAGCTGAGAGACGTTTCTAATTTCGTTAGGAGCAAATATGATATTCAGAATCTTTTCTATTGAAATATAACCATATAATTACATTTGTTTTCAACATTTTAAGTTTATTTCTGTAGCCAAATAAAGGGAATCTATTGCGGGTCTAATCTACATGAAATCACTACATATATTACAGAAATTATGGATGATTGACATCTCTTGTTTGCAACCTTAACTATACACCACAATGGTAATAACTGTCGCTGGGCCATCACCCTTGCTCTAATGCTGATTTTATAACAATGATTGTTATGAGAGTTGCATTAATGATCTGACTGTAGCTCATGATCTTGACACTGACACGGCAAGCATCAGTGCTCCGAGTGTGACTATTAAGTTGGAGTCGGTTTTTGGACTGCAAATTGTCGACAACCACTCCCCAAGGTCAACAAACGCAACACTCTATTCGGAAAATAGTAATAAATTAATTTAAAAAAATGATGGTTGTGGTCAAAAACTTACTCTGATGGCAGGGTGGTTTTTGGGTCAAAAATCACGTTTTTTGAGCTAAAAACTTAAAAAATCAAGATTATTATTTCTTAGCAAAACAAATTTTAATCATGATGGAATACTATCAATCTCTGACATTTAATTAATAGATTTGTGTTTTTTATACAATATATAAAGGGTTTTAGAATGTTAGCCCCCAAATCACCTTTGTTGGTTTCCCTAAAAACATCATTTGTATCACATGTCACCACAACCAGTCTTACCGGGAAACCCTTTTTATTAATGGCCATGTATAAACATATCAATAACAAAAAGGATACCATAAAAAAAAAGCATTGTAATATTTTAACTTAGGTATTTTTTGTTTTTGTGTACCGAGGGGACGGGGTAACTCGAAAACTCGAGCACTTTTCAAAGCTCAGCCGCTCCGTTATTCATTTTTTGGCCTTGGGGATCATTAGCATCAGCTTTCATGGCATTGCACCTGCAGCACTTCGGAGAGAGCACCACTCGCACAAAACTAGTGAATAAGCCCTCGGGTCAACAAGCACCTCTGCATAACACCGTCAAAGAATCACACAACTCGGTAGACAGAGACCGCGCTCTCGCCGACCTTTCTGCCGACATCGCCGCTAAACTCCCCAGTTCCCCCCATTCAACATCTTACAGACATGGAATACTGCCCTGGCTTGATACTCCACGACCAGACCAATTTATTATCAACACCTAAGACAGAACTACCACCTGGCACGCAGAATCTCTCCACGCAAGGAATGGGTCACCTTAAACCGATCGCACCGGAGTCGGTCGCCTCAACAGTAATATATGCACCGATGGGTCTCCGGCCATCGCCCGCCTGCCAATTGGCTCTCCCATCACAGACTGCGGATCAAATTCTCAATGAGTGCCCTACCCTTCGTCCGCCTCTGGACATAGTTCTCTACTAACCCCAACCACCAACATTGAGTTGGCTCCAACGCTTACAACATGTTTAGCTGCTCCCTCTCGCACGAAGAAGAAGCTGTGCAAAGGCAGCATATGATAGGATTCATCAGTTGGAGTTAAGGATTGAAAGTACTTACTACCAAAGCAATAATGGTAATAGTGACACTCATCAACTAGTCTAAACCTACCTAGCACCCCTTAACCCTAACGTCCGTGGTTTCTGCCTATCTCCAAGAGAGGAAGGGAAGGGGTCAAGGGATACAGCTAAAGAGGAGTGGACATCTGTGGCGTGATTTGAACCCGGGCCTCCTGCGCACGCATTACCAAGATCCGGGATGGCAGCCATGAGGGAGTTTTGCTGTCCCGGCCAGTGATTTCGTGCCCATATTAGGCTTGTGACGATGACGTTCATCAGCATCTTTTGGACTTTAGTGCCTTTTCGGGCCTCAGCTCAGTGAGGTTTTATTATTGTGGTTTTGGTGGTGTTAGCCTTAGGGTTAGGGACACAAGTACTTATAGGGAATTTGTGGTTATTTGAGTGCTCATAACTAATACCTGAACATTTCAGTGACAAAGTTTACGTCCTCCTTATAATAGGACCCCTGATATTTGAGGTGCTAGCTGCACCACCTACTAGAAAGTTGAATTAATGTTTTTAAATAGAACCTGTCTAGATACATATGGGTTGGATAATAAAAAAACTTCTGAAATCAGGGGCAAAAATATTTTATATAACTGCTTTTTATTATTTCACTGTATGTACAATAGTGGTCAAATTTGATCGATTTTTTAAGGGGTAGTGGTAACACATTTTGAAGCACATTTCAAATCGGAGCACAAATGATCTTAAATTGTTTATCCTGAGTAAATTAAATTACAAAATTTTTATAAAATGTATGATATTAAATTGATTGGGAATACATTGGGTAGTTATGCCTATTTACTGTAAATAAAGTGGCATTTTGGGGCAAAATTTAAGCAAATTCTGGTAGGTTGCCTTTTAACAATATGTTGTCCATAACATATAACATGGTGAAATTGAGCCCAATTTTGTTTCTTGTAGAATATACTAATGCTGGTCAGTTTTTAAACCCAATTATTGTGACTTTTTTAGTAATGAGCCAATAAATAACCTAATTTTTCCCCAAATGCTAAAAATTGTGATTTTTTTAGCATATTTGAAGGGTGACGTCCGGAACGATTCAACTTATTTTGGTGCCGCTTGATAGTACAGAATGGTTCGAAGTTATTTTAAGGTTCATTCTACAGAACCAAGTACACATAAAGTCAGCTAAAGTCAGGCAATAGCATATTTTTAATGTTGCATGGTAAACCAGTAACTACTAGAGCTGTGAATGGCTACAGTGAAAATAGTTGTAAGAAAGTAACTTTTTGAAGTTAATTTCCCACCATAATTAGGTACTGCATATGGGGTGACATTTAGTAAACATATCTGAATCGAGTAACAGGTCATCAAGCAATATACTGTTACCATGGAAATGCTTCAAAGATGCAGGAAAACGGGTTTTAAGCATGCTGAAGAGTTACGGGAAACGATTTAACTTATTTTTCGTGATCTTTGATGACACGAGGCTCAAACTATTTTGGTGTTTGTTGTACATATTTAAGTACCCCTAAGGGCAAGAAATAGCAATATTTTAATGTTGCCATGGTAACCAGTGACCACTGAGCTGTGAGTAGAAAAAAGTTGTCCCACCATAACTAATAGTTTTTGACACATTGGTTGTGACATTTAGTAAACATTTGAAGCTAGTATGATCACCGGTCACCAACAACTTATACATACCAACACAACCCCCTAATTTGGTTTTTGCACTTACGTGACCGAAGTTTTCACTCCCAAGAGCTCCATAGATTGCCCAAGAAACCACTTTCCTGATTAAATTAATATCCATATGAAGGGTCATAAGTCAACGACAAATCAGCAATAAAAAGTGAATTTTATCATCTGCGTTGAATTGGCGTAAATGTTGCAAACACCACAAAAAGCTAATGAGCCTTGAATAAACCCTGTATTACATAATATTTAACCCAAAACTTGCTATTTTAGGCAATCCTGTATTTGTATATATAGGCGCAGCCGCTGCCGCAGTATATCTTCCCCTAACAGCTTCCCAAGGACACAAATTCATGGTCATGGCAGAGCTCGTTTCCACATTATACCGGTATATGCAAAAGGTCCAACCTACCTGTACTGAACACAAATTATATAATTTTTTAATATGTCAAATTTCTGGTATGCATTGTTTGCCGGCCTTTGGTTTGTACAGTGGCGTGATGGAGGTATGGCATCCGGCAAAGTCAAAGTGATCACTATCAGCATATAAAGGGTTTAAATGAATTTTCTATTATTATTTATTGTTTAATTACATGAATATATAAATATTTAAACAGGAAAATATTCTTAATTGCTTGTTTTATTTAATATTCTGTAACTCCCGTTGGCGGACAAGGGGTGGGGTTCAAAAAGTTACACAATTACAAAAAGATCTGAGTCGGAAAAAGTATATCGTTAGTCGTAAAACTGAAAAAAATGTAGTTTGCGGGTCCGTAGGAACCCCCTTGTACACTTCAGTGTTAATGCTAATTATAGTGCTATTCCAATAATGAGGATTTATGATAAGTACCCATAATAAAGGGCTCTTTTTCAAAATGGCTTTCATATAAAAACCTTTTTGGGGTCGTTATAAATTAATTATAATCAAATATGAACATAAATCAACTTATGAATATGTTTGAAGGTTAATTACCATTTTTCATTATTTTCTATTTGACGAATTCATTACTACACAGGTTGCTGGTGATAAGGAGTGCCTTTGCATAAATGCATAAATCATCAATAAAAGCACTTTACCATCGCTCGTTAGCGTGTGTTTGCGAGTCTTTTTAGAAATAGTTCGTGCTGATTGCTCACCTACACCATGGGCATGATGAATAATTTCAATGAATATATCCCACAATCTTAAAAATATTAGACATGTAAAATAAATCTCTCAAATTGTGGGATACACTTATTGATACATTGACAGGCAATGGGCATTGAGAAATGTTCTAAAGATATTTAAATGCTGCTGGCGTAATAGCATAATCAAATTGACTGGGGAAGGCTAAAGCTCCAAATTTGGCATGGAATTTAGATGACAATATTCCTAACAAGGCGGTTCTCAAACACACAAACGTTGTTTTTTCTAAATGTAAGTCGATTTACAATGTATTTGACCATTTCAAAATCATATCTGGAATATTTTATTCAAATTCAATATG